>JASDQU010739609.1:145852-177078 GCA_032191745.1 Picea mariana
TTTTATGATAATACTATTTTACCTTTTTAAATATATCCATCAGAAATTATCTCAGCCTTAGAATACTATACACTCAAGGATAAATGTGAATCTTTGATTGAATACATTAGAGATGATTGGCATTTAACATCACACTTTTTTTATAAAGTTTTCTTCTTTTGTCATTTGTGCATTATCTCAAAATCATGGATATTTTTTGGTTTTTCATTTTGTTTCAAGGGAAAGTTATAATTTAGCCTCTGGAAATAACATTATATAACATTATAGGATTTAACATTATAAAATTTGTGTAATTTGTAAATAATTTTAAAAATTTTGTTGACAAAATGATATTCTTTTAATCATAGGCGTGATTAATTTAATATTCATAGATATGATTTTGTAAATATTTTTGTTTTAAGTTTTGATAGTTGTGATGAAATTTTTATTCATGAGAAAATTTAAGAATATTTAATTACTAGACATAATGCATCTAAGATTTGTGATGACATTTTTCTATTGATAATCATTAAAGTTTATAGGGGTGGCAAGTGCAAGGGGGTGTGGGGTTGTTATTGGTCTCAATGTATAACAAGAAATAATTTTTGAATGGGGATTAGGCGTGGCAACTAATAATCAAGCTAAAACATTGATCTTTATTAAGGGCTTAAGATTCTTGATCAGGCAGATAAGAAATTTGATAGTCATTGGAGACTCAACAAATATAATTAGAAGCATGCACAATCTCACAACCTTGTCAGATTGTAGTTTGGTGAGGCTTATATTGAGAATACAAATCAAGGCAAAACAATATGACACCATTGAGTATTATCATGTCCTAAGAGCTCAAAATTATCAAGTAGACCATTTTGCAAATGAAGCTTCCCATTTGAAGATGGGGAAGCTAAGAGTAAAAGGTGGGACCATGTTATCACCCATCCCTTGGCATATCATATGATGAAGTATCTAAAGTTTATTAGGCACTGCATAAGCCATGAAAAGTGGCACTTAAAATTTAAGTTGAGAGGACGAATCTTAATGCTTAGGAGAACCATGTTATGCTCACACATTTGGAGTTCAAAGGGCAAAGCAGTTTCATATGTTGGCTATTGTTAATTTAAAGGATGAAGGTGGGAGAAATTTGGAGCCTAGTTTGGTTTCCTTCCTCACTGAATGGAGATATGTTTTGAGGCTTGAAGCACACCATTTTATTTTGGAATTGGAAGCTTGTGGTAGTGGATTAGGGTGGGTTCCAAAGTTGGTATGTTACAACGATTTACTATGGAGCAGACCTCTCACATCTTTTTTTTTTGTTGCTTGAGATCTGGTGGAAAATATCCTTAGGAGTTTGGATTGGAGGGGAATTGAACTGTTACTTAGAGGCTTTCTGGAAGTTTGGTGTTATGGAGTGTCACAATCGCTTGGATCATTATCCCTTTTGTGAATTTATGGGCATCCGTGAAATTTTCTGAAGGCATGAGAGCCTTTTGGTTGACAACTAGACTTCCATCTTCAATGTTTCAAGTAGAATGCTATCTCTAGAAGAAGTTCAAAATAATGGGTATGCAAAAATTCTTGAAATAGTGATATAGTAGAAAAGATAGATAGAAAAATTAGAAGCAGGGTGCAACATGATGTATCATTTTGTTTGGCTTGATAAAGAGTTTGCATTTGACAATTTCTCTGCAAAGGATGTCAATTGGGCAAATTCTAGATAAGGCAAAAGAAGAAGAGTTGTTCAACAAGCCCTTGGAAATGTGGAAATGGAATGCTTGGCTCAAGAAATCAAGTCACCTCCAAATGAATAGAATGAAGCTCACAATGAACATGTCTTTCACTAACTATGGGTTTTCTTATGAATTGAAAAGTGATTTTGATTTTAGGCTTGTCTAATAGGATATATGCAAGTTAGCATTTTTGGTATTCCTTTGGGAAGGAAAATAAAATGTTTTTTGTTGTAAACTATGTAGTTTTTTGGACGCATCCTAAACAATTGTCTTTGAATAGCCCTCTGTTTTGTATTGCCATGTTGAAAAGTGAGGCTGCAACACATTTTTAGTATAAAAATTAACCATTTTAGTAAAAAAAACCATTAAAGTTTACTTCATTAAAATTGAAGTTCCTTCTAACAATGGTTAGAAATAGCTATTAAATGGATTGTTCTTGATAAGTTGATTGTGAGGGTGGAGAACTACCTATAGGACAATTGGATTTCTTCATTTGGTTTAAAATGCAATTGAAGGTCATGGAATTCAATTGTTACGAATCATTCTGTTATTGGGAATTCAAATGTTTTGAAATTTTCAATTCTTGGGTAAACTAGTAGAAAATGTTCAATTGTTTTGTATTGCTATGCTGAAAAGTGAGGCTGCAACACTTTTTTAATATAAATATTAATCAATTCAGTAAAAAAAATGATAAAGTTTACTTCATTAAAATTGAAGTTCCCTATAACAATGGTTACAAATAGCTACTAAATGAACCATTCTTGATAAGTTGATTGTGAGGGTGAAGAACTACCTAAAGGACAATTGGCTTGCTTTGTTTGGTTTAAAATGCAATTGAAGGTCAAGGAATTCATTGAAGGTCATGGAATTGTTATGAATCATTGAGTTATTGGGAATTCAATTGTTTTGAAATTTTCAATGCTGGGGTGAACTAGTAGATCTTTGGGGACATTTTCTTTTATTATAAAATTATCTAATGCTATAAATAAATACATTCAAAAGCTTTGTGTCTGTGTGTTAGTTGAATCCAAATTATTGAACTTTGTGTTTCTATAGTAGGAATCGAGGCAAGTTTTTGAGGTAAAGGTCATGATGGGTGGGTGCATGTTGGGTTAGTAGAGGTAAATAGAGTAATACTTAAAGGGTTTGTCCATCTTTGTTTGCTCGTGTTCGAGGGGACAACACTAAAGCTCATGTTTGTTGCTATAATAGTTTGGAATTATTATTCTTGAGATTATTAGCGAGGTCTGATATGTTTTTTCTATCACACCTAATAAATTATCAACAAATGTATGTAAGATTCAACTTGCCTCCCCCTTTTGATGAACTCAATAGGTTAGAGATGGAAATATGATCATTACAATTGGTTTTCCTAAATTGGACCTTATGAATTCAACATAAAAAACCCAGGTTTGAAATAATGAAAGGAAAGAACTAATAGTATGGGTAGAGGAGTGTCTCATGTTTTACTAGGAACTTAACCAAGTGGAAACCCTCTGAGTTCACTCACTTTGCCAACTCACACACTTCGATTGAAAGAAAAATAATCAAAACACCCACATCCATTTTCATAAAAGAACTTATATCTACATCTAATGAAATAACTTATGCAATGGTATTACTCTGACTCTATCACAATACCAACACCAGTTTGTCACCTTGGGCGATCCATATTCCATACATAAACTCATATTAGAAAAGAGAATGGTTGACCCTATTGAATAATGTTGAAAAACAACTACTCGTCTATCCATGGAAAACATACATTTAATCAAGGAAAGACACCTATGCCATAAGAGGTGTCCACTCCATAGAAAATGCTATTGGACCCAAAAACTTGTTGCTTTATCATTCCCTATCTTTTCCTCTATCTCTAATATGGATGATAGGGAGTAAATATGAAATTTCAATGATGAAGGAAAATGATATATTTGGTTGGATGAAGTGTTGCATCAACCTTTTAATCTATTAAATCAATACAATATTAATGCATAACTTAGAATGCATGACATATGACTCAAGGGATTTAATTTCAAATGTGACTAGTTATGATAGATTGACATGTGGCATGTCTCTCATGTATAGGTTGTCCCCTTCAAAGGTTGAAAATGGAAATGAACATAAATACCACTTAAGTCCTTATAGAGATAAAATGCCAATGATTATCCATGTTGAAGTTTTAAGGTGGAAGGGGCCTCAAAGATTTGATTCTTTATTTTTAAAGCATTAGTAGCTAAGAGAATTTAGAGGATAATAAGTGATCCAAAATGGATCCAGGAAGGCCTAAAAATCAAAGTTCTCGGAATCAGATGAAACCATGTCCATTGCGTCGGGCTTGTCGCACCGATTCCAGCCATATATTTTTTTTCCAAAAATGGACATCGTATGCAAAAGTTATCGCGTTCTGATCAATTTTCCAAACAGGAAAAAATGTTAACTAGTTAAAGTCAACATGTCGTACTGTTGACCTCGGCAGTACGACATGTGATTTCAACATGAAATCATGATGATGTTAGAAGGGACATGTGGAAGCACAAGGAGGTGACATGTGTCACTCGCTTTTGGCATTTTCAAGCGATGATGTGGACCAATCAAAAATTGACATGTGGCACTGTACATACGTGACACATGGCTATACAGAATGTTGACGTGGCCCAATGACAGGTCGACACATGGCAGTACAGATGACAGGTGATAGTATGGATGCTGATGTGGCAGGGTGACTGGGCAGTATGGATGCTGACGTCGCAGGGTGACTGGGAAGTATGGATGCTGACGTGGCATGATGACTAGGCAGTATGGATGCTGATGTGGCAGCTGACTAGCAGGTCACTTGGCAGTATGGATGTTGATGTGGTAGGATCAGGGTAGGACACATGGTTGTACGAAAATTACGTGGCAGGATGACAAGACGGTGACGTGTTGCTGACTGTGCCCTGACTGTGTCAATGATTGGACTGTACGGTCCAATCACAGGGTGACATGTGGCCCAATTAGAGTGCGCCACGTGGCACCCCATATTTAGCCAATGTTGGCTGGGTCAAAAACTTTGTTACCTCCATGGGAATTGAACATGCAATCTCTTCCATATCCTGAGTCTTTGGAACAAGTGCTAACCAACCTACCACCGTTGTTGCTTGTTTCAACAAATGGCATAAACTTTATTTAAGTTGGATTTTGGCACAATTATGGGATAAGGCTCGGTCGACGGGGGCTAGCTCGACTGACTAGGGATATAGACCAGCGGTTAGCACTGGAGTTTTGAGAGCGCAGGGTTATGCGGAGTTTAAAGCCCAAACATATGGTGTGCCAAGCGACCAGGGCCTGAGAAACAAGAGTTGTGACCAGAGTTTTAGGGGAGTTTTAGGGTGCCAATGCTTAAGCGCGTGGCCACATGGACCATTCCCATATGACCAGGAGCCCGAAAGAAAGGGGCTAGCACGCAAATGTGTCATTTTTGGGTTTTGACTTTATAATAAGATTTTTATTGTTAAAATATGTTGATTTTTGGAGATTTTTGCCCAAAATTGAGGATCTGCAGCCCTTTTTGAGGCCAAATCTTGGGGGGAAGTTGGGAGGAGAATCCCAAATCAAGATATATATAAATCATAGGTTTTTTGACAGTCAAGGAGGTACAAATTACCAGAATGATGATGAGTTTGTGAAGCTTGAAGCCATTTGTATGCAGGGAAGCCATTGAGGAAACAAACTTTGGAGGCCAATTCCGGGAGCTATGCTCAACCTTTTTCAGTGCCGTCAGTTGTGTTGGATTCTTGAGGTTGAGCAGAACATAACCAGACCAGTTTGTAATCCTTTTGATACATTTATGATGTACTTTTGAAGCATTGAAGAGAAATAAGAAAGCCTCCCCCACTGAGACAAAGGCCCGAAGACGTAGGTAACCTTGTCAAACTCCATTAACAACCTTATTGTTATGGTTTGTTGTTATTTATGCTTACTTTATGATATGCATTCTTTATGATGGCTGCAATATTCTTTCATTAAGTTCTTCTTATTTTCTTAATTCCCAAGTGGTAATTGAACACATGCTTAAAACTCAACCAAGTCTTTTAAAGATCATTTTCGGATCAAGTGGTATCAGATCAGGTTGACAGTTGGTTGTTTGAGTTTGCATGATTACCAGGGAAAAGCTAAGTCGTGGTGAAGGCGAGCTTGTAGAAGGGGATCCTGAGATTGGATCGAGAAAGAGGACTTCTCAAAGTGAGAAGATGGCATCAAAAGAAGGTCTTTCTCAAAATGAAAGAGAGTTTCAAAGAACTTTCTTTTCCATGTCAGAGATGGTAAAGGTCTTATATGATGATTACTTGGAAAGGAAGAGGATTTTTCAAGGGGAATCTTCAAAACAAGACAAAAGTGAAGAAGGAGAGGACCCTCCTAAAACTCCTCCTTCATCTCCTTCTTCTTCTTCTTCTTCAAGTACAAGTGCAACTTCTACCGCAAGAAAACATTCCCATAAACATAAGCATGATATGCCATTAGTTAAACTTGATGTGAAATTCGGATTGCCCATGTATGATGGTGAAGTCAATGCTGAGAGGCTTGATAACTGGATCAGATAGATGGAAGTTTATTGCAGTGTGCAACAAATACAATATGAGGCAACCCAAATCAAATTGACATCGTTTCGTCTTGCATGCACAACACTCATCTTGTGGCAGAGTAAGTTACAACGTGGTACTCAACAAGTTGGTAATGTATTTCCATCATGGCAAGATTTTGTTTTTGCACTTAAAAAACCATTTTATCCTTTGGGTTATAAGGAAAAGGCTTTAATTGAATGGAAAAGTCTTAAACTAAGAAAAGGACAAATGGTGCAAGAATACACAGATGAATTTTGTAAGATGGCATTAATGTTAAATATTCCATTACATACAGAAGAAACTCTTATGAAGTATATAGGAGGTTTACCTGCACAGATTCGTAATACTGTATTTATGTTGGACCCACTAATCTTGAAGAGGTTTCTATTCAAGCAACGTATATTGAAGTAGGGAAAACATGAGTTGGTGTATAAGGGGAATCGTCTTCAAGGAAAGAAGACAAAAAAGGGAATGGAAAGAAAGCAAATTCAACGACAAGGAAGGAAGAGAAGATCTCTTGCAAGCATTGCAAGAAAAAAGGGCACGATGATGACCATTGCTGGAAATTGCATCTAGAGAAGAGACCAAAGTGGTTCAAAGAAATGAAAGGGAGGCAAACAATGGAAACAACACGACCAACATACTTGGGGTATGATTCAAGTGATGAAACTAAAATCACAGCAGTTGGTTTCACAGGTAAAATTGGTGATGGTTTTGATTCAAGGAATGCATTATTTCATATAAGGGTCATAATGAAACATACTAAGATCGACACATTGGATCTCAATCTAACTTAATTTCAGAGGAAGTGGTTTAGAAATTGGGATTGATAACTAATTTACATCATAAACCTTACTCACTTAAATGGATAAGCAACAATCATAAATTGCACATAACAAAGCAATGCACTTTAAGGTTTGCAATTTCATCAAAGTTTGTGGATGAGGTATCATGTGATGTGGTGCCACTAAATGAATGTGGAATGGTATTAGRAAGCCCTTATTTATATGATCGTAAAACAATCTTCTACAGGGAACATAATCAATATCACTTAACTAAAGAAGGAAATGAATATGTTGTACATGCTCATCACATAAAAACAAATCAATCTCTTCAAACAATGAAACAATTAAGGAAGACAACTTATGCAAGCAACACACCTATAATTGTGCCAAGTAAAACAATTGATCTTAAGCATGAACATGAGATGGTTGTAGAATGGAAATTCAATCATATTTTTCTTCAAGATAAACTAATGTCGTGCAAGCACATCAAACATATTAGTTCATTTGCAATCATATTTATGATGTTATCGCTGCTATTGTTTTCAACATGGATGGTAGTGGCTTCAGTAAGATGTGAACGAGTTCAAGTGGCTAACAATATTCTCTCACTTGTCATGGTTGTTTTGCAATTGATTATGATGCGACAAGTGCACAGGACAAAGTTTAAAGACAAAGAACAAGTGGGGTGGCCTATCCCACACTTGATGACTGGTTAATACCCTTTTGGAGGACCAAAAGGTCTTAGTGGGGAGGCATAATCCAAGATGGATCTACGAAGGCCTAAAAATCAAAGTTCTCATAATCGAACGAAACTAGCGCCATTGCGCCAGGCTTGTCGCGTCGATTCCAATCATATAACTTTTTCCAAAAATGGACATCGTATGCAAAATTTATCGAGTTCTAATCGATTTCCCAAATAAGCAAAAAAGTTAGCTGGTCAAAGTCAACAGGTTGTACTGCTGACATCAACATGACGTCAGTAGGGACACGTGGCAGCACGAGGAGGTGACACATGTCACTCATTTTTGAAATTTTTAGGGGCTAATGTGGACCAATAAAAAATTGACATGTGGCACTGTACAGACGCGACACGTGGCTATACAGAATGTTGACGTGACCCAATGACAGGCCGACAGGTGGAAGTACATATGACAGGTGGCATTATGGATGCTGACATGGCAGGGTGACTAGGAAGTATGGATGCTGACATGGCAAATGACTTGGAAGCACAGATTCTGACATGGCAGGCTCAGGGTACAACACGTGGCTGTACGACAGTGACATGGTAGGCTGACAGGACGATGATGTGGTGTTGACTGTATGCTGACTTTTGTCGGTGATTAGACTGTATGGTCCAATCACAGATTGACACGTGGCCCAATCAAAGGGCACTACATGGCACCCCAGATTTAGCCAATGTTGGTTGGGTCAAAAAATTTGTTACCTCTGCAGGTATTGAACATACGACCTTCTCCATAGCCCGAGTCTTTGGAACAAGTGCTAACCAACCTGCCACCTTTGTTGCTTGTTTCAACAAATGGCATAAACTCTATTTAAGTAGGATTTTGGCGCAGTTATGGGATAAGGCCTGGTCGATAGGGGCTATCCTGACCGACCAGGGCTATAGACCAGGGGTTAGCACCAAATTTTTGGGAGCACAGGATTATGTGGAGTTTAAAGCCCGGACACATGGTGTACCAAGTGACCTGGGGCCGAGAAACATGGGTTGTGACCAGAGTTTTAGGGTGCCATCACTTAAGCGCGTGGCCACATGGACCATTCCCATATGACCAAGAGCCTGAAAGAAAGGGGCTAGTGCGCAAATATGCCATTTTTGGGTTTTGACTTTATATTAAGATTTTTATTGTTATAATATGCTGATTTTTGGAGATTTTTGCCCAAAATTGAGGATCTGGAGCCCTTTTTGAGGCTAGATCTTGGGGGGAAGTTGGGAGAAGAATACCAACTCAAGATACAAATTAAAGGTTTTTTGACCGTCAAGGAGGTTCATATTAGTATAATGATGATGATTTTGTGAATCTTGAAGCCATTTGTATGCAGGGAAGCCATTGAGGAAGCGAACTTTGTAGGCCAATTCCGGGAGCTACACTCAACATTTTTCAGTGCCGTCTATTGTGTTGGATTCTTGAGGTCGAGTAGAACATAACCAGACTAGTTTGTAATCCTTTTGATACATTTCTAATGTACTTTTGAAGCATTGAATATAAATAAGAAATCATCCCCCACTGAGACAAAGGCCCAGAGATGTGGGCAACCTTGCCGAACTTCGTTAACAACCTTTTTGTTATGGTTTGTTGTTATTTATGTTTACCTTATGATCTTCATTCTTTATGATGGCTGTAATATTCTTTCAGTAAGTTCTTCTTATTTTCTTAATTCCTAAGTGGTAATTGAACACATGCTTAAAACTCAACCAAGTCTTTTAAAGATCATTTTCGGATCAATAAGATACCAAGGGCCATGATAGGTAATTATATATATATATATATATATATATATATATATATATATATATATATATATATATCCCATGAATGTTTAATTGGATTCAAACACAAAGGAAGAGATATATAGAGGCTCAATTTTTTGGAAAGCTATTGTACAATCTTTCAAGTTGATAGGGAATAACCTTGGTTGGTTGGTAGGAGATGGTAGGTCTATAAGGTCTACACCATAGTATTGGTTTAGGAAAAAAATCATTTTAGATTTTCAAACGACTTAAGAGAAGCACTATCTTCCAAAACAAACTCACTCTCCTTGATGTGTTTGGGTGGGATCAAAGTAGTGACTAACATTCAAGGTAGATGGTCCAAAGAGGATTTGGGACTCATTGGACCTCAGGTTGAGGAGTGATATGACTTCAAATCACTCCTCTCAAAATCTATGATTGAGTTAAAGGAAACTCGGGATTCCTTGGCATGGGCCCTAAACTCAGACCAAGGGAAATATGTTATGAGATTGGGTTATAAGCTTTCTTATTTGTAGGTAAACAATCAAGGGTGTTAGGGTCCTATAAATTTTAATAGGGTCACTTGATTTTAGCTGGGGATTTTATATTTGAGATGTTGTAAATAATATTTTATCCTGCAAATTATTTTCAAGAAGGTGCCTGACGTGCTGGTTTCCTAGATGATGTTGCCTCTCCCGCTATCCATTTTTCCCAATCTTTTATCATTCTGCTACACCAGTCATTCCATGACACTGTTCACTTCATCATTCCCCCCTACTAATTTCATTCCTGAATAAAACAAATGTTAAATTACAGAGGATAATAAAATATTAATTAGTTTAATAAGTATTTAAATTAATGATGTAAGAATTAATTAGTAGGTTAGTAATTAGATTAGTTTAATAGGGTAATTAATAATAAATAATTAATTCGTTTAAATTAATAGTGTTAAATTTCTAGTGTTTAATAGTGTTAGTTTAAATTAATAGTGCCCTTGTTGATTCTATCTTAAGAAGAGCAATACAAACTTCCTTCTTGAAGTGTTAAATTTATTGGTTTGGTTATCACTTACCACAAAAATATTGGATTTACCCATGGGGGATTCACCTTGTTGACCAATATCTTATCACGCTCATTCATAAATGAGGTTTTTAAATTGTGAAAAATAAAGTCAATATATTGCAAGTATTGGTGGGGGATGTGGGGTCTCAAGGGGTGCATATGTATTGGGGGGTATAAAAAGGGGTATCTACTAAAAATATGGATTTATTTTATTGGAAAGATGTATTGAGAGGGGAGTTCAACAAAATGATTTTGGGAGATATTTATCAATATCTAGTGAAATTAGGGGTATTCTTTAATGTTTCATGAATGAAGGTGCTATGTCACAGGTTCATAGAGTAAATACCCTATGGATTTACCTTTGCAGGCATTGATGATGAAGGGCTTCCCATATTTGATCAAGTGGTACTACATCTACCTCCACTTCATCAATATAGTTTGCACGTATAGAAAAAATGAGCTTACACTACTTAGTGATACTAAACTCTACATCCTTATTTACCCATTCCAATGGATATGGGTGAGGACAATCATGAACTTCCAATCCAAGCTTACTTACGAGATCCTTTGGTATGAGGTTGGCCTAAAACTAGAATCAAATAGAGCATTCACCATTGTCTTCTTGACTTGGATCTTGATATGAAAGATTTTAGTAATATCCTTCGCTTCCTTAGGATGGAGTCTACTAAAGTTCACCTCCTTTTCCATTATAGTGTAGAAAATATTTTCATCTACATTTGCGATACAATATACCTAGTTGCTTGAATCCATGACTAGCATGTTCTTCTTCTTGGCCTCCTTGTGGTTCTTTGGACTTGACTTTGGATGTAGCTTGGAAACACTTATATTTGGTATGACCATTTATATTACAATGGTTACATTGGTTGCTTGGTTCATTTCACTGATGTGCAGTCATTGTTGTCTTATTTTCCTTTTCTTTCCACTTCTTTCCCTCCTTGGAAGTTTTTTGGTGGTCTTTATATTTGGAACCATTTGGTTTTTCTTTCTCCATATCCATCTCTAGATATTATGACACTTACATATAGGCCTCATCAAATTATTGTGGAGACCACCCAGATACTTGAGGAGTACATATAGGTTCTTGGGAGATATTTCCGACATAATGGCTTATTTTCTAAACCCAGTGGTGTACTTGTACACTCTTCCCTGGCTTCTGCTAGAAGTAATTCCAATGGATCCATTAGTTCTCTTTGTACCCAATACGGTAGAACTGGGACTTGATGAGGGTTTTAAACAACGTGGAATTAGTTACTAGGGATCACCTTCCAACCTCAATTACTCCATGTGGATTTCCCACCAAGTTTGGGCATGGCCCTCTAACCTCAATCAAACAAATGATAATTTGTTATGAATATAGAAATGGAATTCTAATTGTTCCAACCATTGATTCAACTTAACAACCTCATTCTCACCTTGATAGGATTTGATGTTTACTTTCACTTCCACTTTGAGTAAGATTAGGAAGAGGTGAGGTTGGAGTTTGGTTTCTCTTCTTTGGCTTCTTTTCTCCCTCATTTTTACGGAATTCATTTTCGATATATTTCCCATCTAAGACAAATTCCAATTTAGAGCTACTAAACTCCTTGAAGGGTTCAAACTTTCTCTCTAGAGCTACCATGAAGATCATCATGTTGTGTCAAATGACGGAGACTTGTGCTTCCAACTTTTAAAATATCTCCTCTGATTCATCCCTAGGATTTCTAATGTACTCGTTTTCCATGTCTAAGGTTTTGAGACTCCTTTCTTAAAGCAATTTTTAGATCCTACAATTTCTCACAAAACCCCAAACAAAACTATTTTGAGACCAATTTGATCTATAAACTACCATGGATGTTCCATGAGAAAATTTTGTCACAACAAATCTTACAATTTTATGCAAACTCTTTATTATGCAATGTTTTACTTAAGACTAAGATTCAACATTACTATATTAATGCAAAAAATACTAAAATAAGATGAGATTGAAATAAAAGAAGCTAAAACAAATACCATACCATTCAAAAAATGAACACAAGATGTACACTAGGAAACCTAATATAGGAAAACCTAGCCAAAAGTTGAGGACCATGCTTTGATCTTTTCTTCTCATATATTGTTGATGTTTGAATCTGTCAAGATCAAAACGACAACCTCACGAGAAAATAAATATTTCCCTGCATTTTTATAGAGGCAATACTCCTTTGTTATTCTTTCAAATATTTTCTTTAGATGTCTTATATCAAAAATAATATAGGATTGCGTCAAATGACAGAATCCAAATCTTTATCACTCAAGAAAATTCAAATTAATGAAAAGTAAATTTATATGGAGAATTCCCGAGAAATGGACTAGGAACCTCAAACATCACACATATTGAAAATAAATAAATTGTAGAAAATAACAAACATTCCTCACATTCATCACAATTTCATATATTTATGATCACATTCAAAATAAAAGAAAATGGTTTGATCGCATAAGAAAACTTTGAAAAAGTATTAATTAATAATATCAAAAAGATATTTTGATAATTTGATTTCAAATATCTTATACTCTAAGCTGAGAGTTATAAAATACAATCAAAATCGACCCTGAAATAGTTCTCTAGGATTTCTCAAAAAAAATATAGTTTGTTACAATCTCAGAAATTTAAAGACATTCATTCATAAATGGACTGGGATTGGGGCTTCCATGGACCATACAATATATACAAGAAATATGGAGAAGAGAAATGAGTTTGGGACAAAGTGTGGACAACAACATCTGGAAAGAAGACAAAAGGGAAGTTATCAAAATTTGGTTATATTTTCCTAATAAAAGAATAAGTACAAATGGATGAATTCTAAGAAGGAAGAAATTATGTGATCAATATGGAATTACTGTGATGGAGTCTCTCTCTTTGCTTTGGTGTCATTGATGTCCTTGTATCCTCCTTGTTGACAGTTTCTGGGCTAGTACCAATTGTCATTTCTTGATTAGGGCCTTTCTAAACCATTCTTCTATGTAATCCTTCATCGAAGCCACATTTATATAATGTTTAAATTTAATATCAAATAATTCACCTTCCAAATCTCTTAAGCTATGTGAAATATTATGAATTGACTCCTCAATATCTTGATTTTTGTTTGCATACTCTACTAGCCAATTTTCAATTTCACTTTCATCATATTCAATTATGCTATTGAACTTTTCAGCGGAAATGCTTTTCAATATGTCCACGTGTTCTTCAAATTGTTTCTTTGTCATAAATATAGAATTTATAATTAATCTTGGGTCTTGCACTTCTCTGAATTTCCATGACAATGGGATAAATTTCCTTTTCCTTTTCTCATGAAAAAGTGAAGCCATAATCCATATTGTCTAGCAACTTTAGCGATAAATAATTTATCTGAAATATAATATGGAAGAAAAACAAGACTTTATCTGGAACAAAATATTTTAATGAAATTATAACTCTCCATCTTCTCCAGAGTATCCCTTTTATTTAGAAAAGTTACCGCCTCTGTTGATAACCTGGATGTATTATCTCCAAAGAGAAGTTTCTTGAAAATTGAAACAAATTCATTATGTGTTTCATAAAATAAAATAGAAGTCTTTTGCCTCCAAAGTGCTTGGTACCAGACAATCATATGGTCAAATTTACATTTTACCCTCTTGTCAATTGTTAATCCCTAGAAAATTCGGTAATATGTAATAGCGAATATTTAATATGAGGCCATGAAAAAAAAAAAAAAATTTAAAATTTGGAAGCTGGGAAGCAATTTCAATGGAGATAAGCTTTCCCCAATCAAAAATGGATTCTTCATGAACTGTAAAATAAAGAATGTACAGAGCTATCTGAGAGATGGTTGTCATATTTTTTTGACCAGTGACTCTAGTAAATAACCATGTGATTTCTCAATAAGGGTTTTCCAAAGAACTAACATGAATCCTTGTAATGTCAACAGGCATTGCCRAAGGATATTTGAGATATTCTTGCAAAAGGTCAAGCCCATTATTTCTTTTCTTAAGAAAATCCCTTGCTTCTTCTCCATTAAAAGTAAGAGTCGGGTCCGGTAATTTTAGCATCTTCCTGAAAACGATTGGTGATAACGAAAGAAAACAATAAGAAAACAGACTAAATATCATGATCGTTCGGACTTATAAGGTGAATGGAAATGAAAGACTCGGGGACCCACGAACCCACAGTGAGAACAAACAAAAAAATGTTATAAGTATCACGTAATTTGTTGATCGCAGAAATTAAAGGTGCATTTTGATGATAGCAGAGGTATAAAGAAGAGTACTCCAACTCATGAACCCACGGTGGAGAAAATTAACTAAGTATGGTGATAAGGATTTTTTCTAAGTATGAAAGAATGAAAAGAAAGAAACATATAGGGGTCAACATATATAAAATTAAAATACAAAGAAAGGTGATTTTAAGCCCTAGAAAAAGACCCATGTTATGTATAAAACCCCTTTTTAATCCCTATATATTGAATTATTACAATTCTAGTATGTCGRCTAGAACCCTTCATTGGACCCTTTCATTTTAATTGTACCGTTTGTCTCCTATTTATATACCAAGGAGAACTAGTCTTAGGATCATCTTATCTCATCTCATATTGTATTTATGAATTGGATTTATTGTAAAASGAGATTCCCCCCTCGAAGTGGACTGTAATCATTGATTTTTTTTAATCATTTTTAAGGCATTGGAGCATAACATTTAGTATCAGAGCATTGATCCTAGGGTTTTTTTTCTCCAATAAAATCATCTTAGAATTTTTTCTATAACTTTTTTTCCTMGAATGATTCAAAAAGTGAAAATTAGAGTTTATTTACAAGGCATATCAAGGTATCTCTGATAAAAATTTAAGCTTCTTGGTCATTACAATTTCRGAGATATACCCTATGGAAGATAGGGTTTTTGACTAGTCCTATAACTAGTCTCAAACATGTGTTATGGGTAAAACAATAATATACTCTTCAATGAGGATACAAATTCTATGGAAAATGTTGCATTTGAAAGAGGACATTCCATAGTATTTTTGGTAGAAATTTTAGAATCACATATTAAATATTGGACACGTGGCATTATGTACAATTTCTCTCTCCCAAAAAGGAAAAAAATTAGCAAGGTTTGGGAAAGTTACCCTATCTTTCACTTGACACATCAAATTTTGGTTAGACCTATGGAATTGCAGAGAAGACATATCATAGTACTATATGCCAAAATTTTATACAAATAAGGGCCCAAATTTCAGAAATACATCAAAAGGGAGTTTGGCCAAAAGGTCAGACTCCAAATCAGGTTTTCAAAGGTACGTACGTAACTTACAATTGGCATAACTTTTTATTGGAATGCTTGTTTTTGGTGATTAAAAATTTGCAATAAAGAAAAAATAGACGAGAATTATTATTTTCTCACATGGCTCCAAAGGCTCCTCCAAAAAATACTGGTACTCCTCATAAAAACACAAACATGACTTCCGAAGAAAATGAAGACTTCAAAAACAAACTATCCCAATTAAATAACAAAGTTGATGAAATGAATGGTAGTATGTTGAAACAAGTAGATTTATCATATTCTCAAGATGCCCTAAAAAAGTAAATGGAAAATAATATGGAAGAGAAGATGAATGAAAACCAGGAACATGTGGAAAAGAAGATGAATGAAAATCAGGAACATATGGAAAAGAAGATGGATGACATGAAAAGTAAGATGGATGAAAATACAAAAGAAATACAAAAATCCATGAAATAATTGCAAAATTCCATGTCTTCCATGATCTTTCATGCTCTATATGAGAGACTCCCTAAAGGAGATCTCAAAATACAAGGAAATCATGAAAATAAGGAGAAAAATGGTGTTGAGACTCAATCACATATGGGGAGTATTTTTTCGCATTTGGAGAGCACAAATACTGAATCTCAAAGTCATGATCATTCATTACTTCAAGATCCACCCCATCAAGGTTTTAATACAATACCACAAAACTACTTCATTCCAAAGATAGATATGAGGAAGTTTGATGGTAAATATCATATAACACAGATATTCTAGAGTGGCAATTATTTGATCTACACCAAACACCAAGACTACAAAAGGTACCTATTGCATCCTTGTATTTAGAAAATGATCAATTTGTGTGGTATCAATGGATTTTTGAAAGAAAAAATAATTATATTATCTCCTAGTACATTTTTACGAATGAATTGATATCACATTATGGAGATATTAAGAGCAATAAATTATTTAGTCAATTCATAAATATTTGGATAAAAGGTACAAGTATAGAGAACATTCAATAATTCCAAAGGCTTAGTCTCATTCAAGAAAAAATTGTTAGATCTATTTATAGGCAGTTTAAAGGAGAACATTCAACATGAAGTGTGTCTCTTTGAACCTAAATCCCTAGAGAAAGATTTTAGTATGGCAAGGAAAGTAGAAAAAAAATATATGGCTACTGGAAGGGTGGCCACTGATAAATATATAGAGCACCGTGTTCCCTCTYCTAAACCAACAAGGTTGACACATAAACAAATGGATGAAAGAAGAGCAAAGGGACTATGTTTCAATTGTGATAGAAAGTGCAGTAAAGGGAATAAATGCAGTGAGAAGAAATTATTCTACATTGACTATGAAGAGGAAGAAAATCAAGAATTGGAACCATCACAATAGATAGATCTAGAAGAGACTACTCCAATAGTATCTTGTCATGCATTGGTCGACATTAGTACTCCACAAACCCTCAAGATACAAGGGTACATCAAAAAGAAAAAGGTAATAGTATTTATTGATTTCAGTAGTACCCATAATTTCATCAATTACAAATTAGCAAAAGCTCTCAATTGCTTTATATATCCAACACCATAGTTTCAAGTAATGATTGCAGATGGAGGTACCATAAATTATTTTAAGAAGTGCCATAGTATTAAGCTCAACATGGGGGGGTATTTTTTGGATAGTCCCATGATTTCCATCCAAATGGGTGGTGTTGATTTTATATAAGGGTTCCAATGGTTACAATCATTTGGAATAGTGGCCCTTAATTTTCAATATATTTTCATGATATTTTCATCAGCTGGAAAGAACATTGAGATTAGAGGTATCAAAGGGAAATCATCTAAGGTGATAATATCTAATAGCACAATTGTTCTCACTTGATGTTAAAACATCTATATATTCTACTCCATTATATATCCAATTAGTTATCAACAATCATTCCAAGGTATTTGGAGAAATTCCTAAGGGTTTTCTACCTGCTCGAGATCATGACCATGCCATTCATTTGCAATTAGGAAGTGCACCACCTAACATTAGGTCTTATAGGTATCCATATGCACAAAAAAGTGAGATTGAGCGTATGATCCAAGAAATGTTAGAGGTCGACATCATTCAACCTAGCCAAAGTTATTTCTCTTCACCAGTGGTGATAGTTATAAAAAATGGAGGTCCATGGAGTATGTGTCTAGATTATAGACAACTCAACAAAATGACATAAAAGATAAGTTTTATATTCCTATCATTGATGAATTATTAGATGAATTGCATGGAGAAAAGTTATTTACTAAGTTGGATCTTCATTTGGGATATCATCAAATCAGAATGAGGCCGGAAGACATTCCCAAAACAACTTTTAGAACACATGAAGGTCATTATGATTTTTTGGTTATGCCATTTGGACTTACTAATGCACCTTCAACATTTCAAATCTTGATGAATTCTATTTTGAAGCCCCTATTTAGAAAATTTTTGTTAGTATTTTTTGATGACATACTAATCTACAAAAAATCTTAGGAAGAGAATGTACAACATGTTGACAAAGTATTACAACTATTGGAAGAGAAACAACTTTATGCAAAGACTTCCAAGAGTGCCTTTGGGGTTAAAGAAGTGGAATATTTGGGTCATATTGTATCTTATGAAGGTGTAAAAGTGGACCCTAACAAAATTAGAGCTATGAGGTAATGGCCAATTCCAAAAACCTTGAATAAACTTAGAGTATTATTAGGATTGACATGATATTACCACAAGTTTGTCAAGAACTATGGTCAAATAGCAACACCTCTAACAACATTATTAAAGAAGGAAGATTTTTCTTGGACTGAAGCAACAAACAAATATTTTGAAAATCTTAAGGAGGTTGTGTGTACAACACCCTTCCTAGCCACACCTAACTTCACAAAAACATTTATTATGGAGTGTGATTCCTCAGGTCATGGAATTGGTGCAATTTTAATGCAAGAAGGAAGGCCCCTTACCTTTGAAAGTAGCCAAATTGAAGGAAAAAACTTACCTAAATACATTTATGAAAATAAAATTTTGGTCATACTGCATGCAGTTCATAAATGGCACCCTTACCTAATAGGAAGACACTTCAAAGAAAAAACAGATCATGATAGTTTGAAGTACTTCTTGGAGCAATGATTATCTTTAGAAGAGAAAAAAATGGGTTAAAAAGATTCTATGTTATGATTTTGAAATTATTTACAAAAAAAATAAAACATAATGTTATGGAAGATGCCCTTTCAAGGAATGACGAAGAAATGAAAGGTTCACTATGTGCTATTTCTATTTCACAATCTGATTGGGTGGAAGAAGCAAGGATAGAATGGAAGCAAGATCAAGAGGCATGCAAGATAATTCAACAACTACAAGAGGACCCTAGTTCATTAGATAATTTTGTGTGGAAGAATGACTTGCTATGTTATAATGATCACCTATATTTATGTAAGAATTCCCAACTAAAACAAAAGGTCCTTCTGGAATTGCACACCTCTTCTATAGGAGAACATTCAGGATTATTGAAAATGTACCATAGGTTCAAGAAGGATTTTTTCTGGGAGGGTCTTAAAAATGATGTTCAAAAGTTTGTGTCTGAATGTTTAGTCTTCCAACATAATAAGGGAGAGACAATCAAGACACTAAGTCTCCTACACACATTATTTATACCTGTTAATGTTTCATCAAAACCTGCACATGAGATCTAGCTAGAGCAAGTACAAAAAAGATTATCAAGAAAGGACGAGAGATTCAATATGGAAGAATGAGAAAATATATTCACACTACTTGAATGAGCTGATCAATGAATGATGATTGATACAATGAATGAGTGGAATACACTCATATATTGTAAATAACATTCCATAATTAAGAAAATAAATCAAGAAGTTAGCATTCCTTAGGAATGCATGCATGCATAATAGTGATGGTCTAAATATAAAGTCTAAAATAGAACTAGTCAGTTAACTCCCACTGAACTAGTGTGTCGAAAATAGAAATTTCTCCAACACCCCCCTTGAACATCACTATGGAGTAAAAGTGATTCTCGACAACTAGGCCATATTAGGTACTCATGTACAATGCAACTAATCAACACTGAATAAAAATGAGGAAAGAGGGTAAACCATGTGGGAACAAAACCCCCCCTCAAAAGACAATGCATCAAAAGAAGAAAATGCAGTTGCTAGGAAAATGTGTTCTTCACTATAAGACGATCCTGCAAAGTCTGAAACTTCTCCTCACTGAAAGTCTTCGTGAAGATGCAAAAATATTTATGGATCTGATGAAGTCCTTTCGAAATCTGTCTAGCCTTGTACCTCTTGATCTTGTGGACCCATATGCACCTAAAAATATTTCTTTCTGGTGGAAGTGGAACCATATCCCAAGTCTGATTCTCTAGGAGTGAGTCATACTCCTACATGGCTACTTGCCATAATGGATTTCCCACAACCTCATTGTAGCCCTGTGGATCGAAAGATTGAACCATATAGAAATGCATGGGAATCACAGGTTCAGAATTTGAAAGTACATGAGAAGGCTCCTCATGATGAGATTGATTCCTCCTCTAATCCAATGGCTTCCCTGCAAGGACACCTGCTTCCTGAAGTGTGAATTATGCCCTCTTGGAAATCTGTTGAATCTTTGACATTGGATTCTTATCTAGTTGTACTACCTACTCATTTCCATGTACAAAATCTGAGTGTATGGAATCATCTCTGATGTATGGAATTGATGGAAGCACAAGAGTATATGCATGTTGCACTGGAGGTGCATGCAAAGTAATCTCCTTATGTGTAAGTAGAAAGGAGGAGTCATCGTCAACAAACTTAGTGAATTTATACAACCTTGATCTATGATCTACCACACCAATTGAAATAATGGAATTGTCATGCATTTCAAGTACATAAATTGAATCTGATGTAAATTCAACCTTTTTACCTTTCTGAGTGAACTGATAAATTGAGAGCATATTCATAGAAATATTTGGAACATGTAAAACATTCTTGAAACTACCATTAGGGAGTTCCACTCTCCCCTCTCCTGCTATTGCTACTGGAGTATCATACCGCATGAGAATAGGGGCTCTTGAGCATGAACTCAAAGACGTAAAAACTTCCTCTTTCGTTGTCATATGATGTGATGCGCCATAATCTATAATCCTTGAATCATATGAGGAATTAATTGCAGCAAGAGCATGATGATTACCTTTATTAGAAGCATGCTCTTCTTTCTTTTGCTTCTTGACTCCTCCTGGAATGAAGTTTCCAAGGTTGTTTTGTTGAAGTACCTGAGCCATAAGATCAATTTGCTTATTCATGCATGTGGATTCTTCATGATTTGGTTTATTGTAGTAAGTGCACTGCTTTCCCTTCCTCTTCTTGTTGGAATCTGAAGAGTATTTGGAACTTGAAGAATCGTTGAAGGGTTTGGAATATCCCTCCTTCTCATTTTTTTTCTCCTTTTAGTTATGTTTGGATGATCATTTTCCATCATGCATGGTGAGTGCATGTGCTTTGGGATCCTTGATTAGGCCCATCTGAGTGAGTTTTTCCTGCTCATGTGTGAGAGAATCAATGAACTACTCCATTGTAAGCATCTTCCACTTTGTACCCAAGAGATATCTGTTAAAATGGAAAGTGGAGACATATACAACATATTCTAGTCCTAGCTTAGCCAAGATTGTTAGAATAATTTGGTCTACTTGTGTAGACTTATCAATACCACAAGAATCCAAGCTCAATATTAAATATTTAAACTTGGTAAAGAAATCATGTATATTATCAAAAAACTTAGGTTCCAAGGTATTCAACTCTACCTCAAACATATGACCTCTCATCTTATCCTGCTTCCAAACAGACTTTCCAAGGTGGTCCCGATCGTGTTAGGAGTCTTGCATGCTGCAACATGAAACCATAAATCATTTGAAATCAATTCAAGAAGAAGTCATGTGGCCTCATCCTTTCGGTTCACCCATCTGGTCTTATCAATTGCTAATGTAGGTTTTGTTTTTGTACCCATCGTAAAATTGTATAGTCCTTTCCTTCTGAGTTGGAATTCAGCCTTGGGATTCCAATCAAAATAATTGTATGGTGTGAGGATTACCATCAAGTTTGACTGAAGAATTGGTGTGATATCCATCTCTCCCACTTTTTTTAAGAAACCCTAAAATTTACCATCAATCTGTAAGTGAAAAAATTGAGAAATCACTACAGAAAGAGCACATCAAATGGAAAATTTGTATTAGTTTCAAAATATAAATATTACAACTTCCTTTCTGAGCAAATGGTGAGGAATTTCTCCAAATGGTTGAAAACCCACTTGCAAAATGGGCCGATTTACTTCTCTCTCAGGTCGTTTTCTTAGAAAGTTAATATTTAGGAGAAATCTATACAAAAAGGGGCACTTTAAGAGGTGGTCTGTCCTTTACTTAAGACATAGAGTGACCGAGTCCTTGTGGTCGCCCTATGCTAGTGTATAGGGTGTGAACCTGCCAGAAGATGGTTACACTTAGCCTTTTTAGAGATTGTCACTCCTGACCTTGAGACATAGAGTGACCAGGTTCTTGTGGTCACCCTCTGCTAGTGTATGGGGTGTGACCAATCACCCTCTCCCAATGTATGAGGCATGACCACTCTAGAATTGATAAAATCATAAGTTTGGGTGCGACTAGTTGCTCCTTTCGATAGGGAGAGGGTGCGACTGTGTCTTTTACATGGATTTTTCTTGTCAAAACTCCAATTTTCCTTATTATCTGGAGTGTATATCTGGCTCCAAGCAACGTATATTTGATACCATGTCAATGTCTCATCGAAACTTGAACAAGATATCTAGCTAAAGAAAGTACAAACAAATATTATCAAGAAAGGACGAGAGATTCAATATGAAAGAATGAGAAAATATATTCACACTACTCCAATGAGTTGATCAATGAATGAGTGGAATATACTCATATATAGTAAAGAACATTCTATAATTAAGAAAAGAAATCAAGCAATTAGATTTCCTTAGGAATTCATGCATGCATAATAGTGATTGTTTAAATAAAAAGTCTAAAATAGAACTAGTTAGTTAACTCCCACTAAACTAGTGTATCGAAAATAAAAATTTATCCAACAATACCAAGTCAATGATGGGAAGAAGTTTCAATGGATTTTATTACAAGTTTACCCAATTCCGAAGGAAATACCATCATCATGGTAGTAACACTGAATTTACTGACAAAGTATGCCCATTTTCCCTCTCTTTCTCATCCTTTTAAAGCAAGTATAGTAGCCACAACATTCATGGAAACAATTCAAAACCTGCATGGAGTCCCCAAGATTATTGTAAGTGATTGAGATCCAATTTTCACTTTAAATTTTTTGATGGAATTATTTTCTTGTTTGGTTACTCAATTGGCTCACAACTCATCTTAGCATCCTCAATTCGATGGGAAAATTGAGTTTGTGAACAAATGTCTAGACACATATCACCATTGCTTTGCATATGATAAACATACACAATGGGTCAAGTGGTTTCCCTTGGTGGAATGGTGGTGTAACACATCATTCCATACTTCATCAAAAATGTCTCCATTTTTGGCATTGTATGGATATCATCCTCCATTCATTACATCACCCTTGAAATGGAATATAAAGGTTCAATCAATGGAGCACCACATAGGGGACCAACAAGAGGTTCTCAAAATATTAAAGGAAAAATTGGTCACGACACAAAATAGGATGAAACACAAGAAGATCAACATCACAATGAAAGGGAATTTGAAGTGGGGGATTGGGTATTTCTAATACTACAAACATATAAATATATGTCCCTCAAGCAACAAAATAAGCATAATAAATTAGCACCCAAATATTATGGCCCTATAAGGTTTTGCAAAGAATTGGAAATATGTTTTACAAATTGGAGTTGCCTCCATATTCACGTGTACATCCAATCTTCCATGCTTCTTGCTTAGTCATCGACAACAAGATCCTAATCCAAAATATTTTACCAGTGATTAATGAATAAGGAAAAAATCATACTAGAACCGAAAATAATCCTTAAAACAAGGATTAAGTAGTTGAGAAATCGATCAATTACAAAGTACCTCGTCAAATATACGAATCTATCAGTGGGAGAGGCGACATGGGAAGGTGATTTCTTCTTGCAGAAACACCTGTGGTTAGTAAAGTGTTGAGGAAAACACTTTTTTGTAGCATAGGGGCATGTTAATCCCTAGACAAATCCCCATGTTACGTATAAAATCCCTTATTAAGCCCTAGATATTAAATTATTACAATTCTAGCATGTTGGCTAGAACCCTTCATTGCACCCTTTGTCTCTTATTTATGTACCAAGGAGACTTAGTCTTAGGATAATCTAATATCACCGCATATTGTATTTATGAATTGGATATATTGTAAAAGGAGGTTTCTCCCTCGAAGTGAACTGTAATCATTGACTTTTTATCCTTTTTAAGGTGTTTAAGCATAACAGGTGAACTCTCTATGTAATTTCCATAAACATTGTGGCCTATATGGCAACTATAGTTTCTTCTACTTTCTTTGTCCTAATCAGAATATCCAACTACTTTTGTTTTCTATCCAATGGAATAGTAAATCAATGCAACAAATATATCACCCCTTCCTTTCCTAGTGACCCAATGTTTAACATGTATTGATAGCCATCTAGGATTAGGGTCATAATTTTTTCATGTCTCAACTCCCCATTAGATTTAGGGTTTTGGACCCTTTAGGATATTCTTCCAATGAGTTTCCTTATGTCCTATTTCAAAACAAACTCTGCAATGAAAATAAACATTTTCATAATCTAGCTTTTGAGACCAGGAAGAGATTTCACCTATCAAGATTATTTTAGCTAGGAACCCTTTGTTGAAATCCATTTCCACACATATTCTAGCGTAAGTGGTATTACTGTAATTTTTTGTTTGCTCACATCTTTAGTGGAATTTCCCAAGAGAATTTTTTATGGCTCGAAGAGAGGGTAAACCCAAAAGGTACAGAGGTAAGTTGGGAGGCCTAAACCAAACTGGTGCTCTGGACAAGGAATTGGTCACTGGATCAAAGGAAGAGATCCAAGGTTTCATGCATAAACTACATTTTCCCCAAAACTAGGCACTTTTTTTTAAAATCAAATCCCTATAATGAACATTATCAAACATCACAATAAAGAACCCTTATGCACATGGGAAAATTAATGCTTATCCTTTAATATTGGGTTGCCATAGGTCTGAGATCCATTTGTGAAGGTCGACGAGGCATGACCACAATCCGATGAATCAACAAATCAGAGCAATTGAGCTATAAATCACTGCCTTAGATACAATATCTTTCACCAAAGGAATAGATATTGCTAGAGCTTCTTGAACCATCAAATTTTTAGAAGAAGAATGCACAATATTTCTATAAGAGGGTTTACCAATATTTCTAGAGGAGGGAGGTGGAGAGAAGGCACCAACAGATTGCAAAGGGTTGTTATTTATAATGGAACCCCTGAGGAGAAAAGACATGATTTCCAATGAGGGGGACGCTGCCATGGATCCCAAAGAGCTGAGAGACTCGTTGGATACTGCTAAACCCACCAAACCAAAGAGGGGAGGGCCACCCAAGAAAATCGTGACCACTGAGAGAGTGATTGTCGCTTCTAGTAGTGTGAGCCAATGATGAGAGAATGAACAACTAGGGTAAAACCCTAGCCGACACCGCCATGGAGAGTCGAACATGCAAAGGGAGTTGTTAGAGCTAGGTTTCAAGTGTTTAACCAAGTTATTATTCCTTATTCATGAGTATTTATACAACTTTATGATGGTTAGGGTGGTTTCAACCGCCATCACCTAACCATTTGTTAAGAACATTTACACACTTTACTTTACTTAATGTACATTTATGTCCACATATTTTATATTCACTTTACATTAATTGTAATGTCTTATTACAATATATTTTGATGTTTGCATAGGGCTAAGAGTCCATTCCAACATCTCTCCCAACCTCAAATTCTTGCTTCTTCACCCTGAAGCAATTGTTTAGTAGTATCCTAGGTCAATGCTTTTGCCAAAGTATCCTCACTATGCATCAACATGCATACTAGTCTACATAGGTAAATTAGCTGCAACAATCACCAATTGTATAGGAATATACACATACATAAGGTTTATTAGGAGTTGTTACTCTTGTATCATTTCTTCCAAATCATGAACTGCCATGATTGCTTCCACACCTAGTTGGTTTTCTATACTCACCCCAGGTAGGGTTAGCAAACTATCGACTCGATGCTTCATTGCCTATGCTCTTATATTTGATCATAATCCAAGAAACTTCTTTTCAACTGATATATTGAGGGGTTTAGTCATTTCATTCGTTCTTGTGTTACCATATTTTCTTTATGCCCATTCTTTGTGTGCCATATGATGTTGCTTTCTTGATTTCTTTATTCTTTTGTCTATGTTGTGAGAATATTAGAATCAATAATATCTACAAGTATGCATGTTCAATCAATCATGTGTCTCTCTACCAATGCTCCAACTTCCATGTCACAATATCTCTCAACCAAGTGCCCAATTGAATGCTCAATGTATGTGTGTTCACTACTTGATCAAACTCTTCTCTATTACTCAAATGATCGTTGATGGTCTCATTGGTTCTTCAATATATCTCAAAGTAATCTCAATGTATATGGCAATGATTTGGAGTCTACATTATACGTTGCATGAAGGACAACTTTGAATCACTATTCTAGGAATCTATGCACATGCAACTTGACTCGACTAAAAAAACATTGCATCACCATGACTAGACTCTATTTGACTCAATAACTAAATTTACTTTGACTATGACTCTCTAATACTCCTAATACAAACTATACCCTCGCGTGGTGAGACTTAATCATACACTTAACCACTAGATTACGACATTGGATGAAAAAAATAAACCCTTTTTATAAAGGCAAAGGGGATCACTTGCCTTGAAGATGCACAATTAGCCCCCTCCTTTATTTTGACTCAATTTCGATTACATAATATGCCTAATTCATTTTTTTCATTTATGTATATAAATGATAGACTCGAAACAAAGTCAATAATAAATTCATTAGACTATCCTTTAGTCTATTAGATCGTCCTTTATGAATGCCTTTTATAAATAAGACCCCATATATCTTTTAAACTTTTGTCAATCTTGACTCGTAAAGACCAAATACAAAGGCTTTACACACAATTATTTTTCTAGAAGACCTAATCTGACCCATTATAGCCCACTATAGTGAGGTTTTGCAATAGTCATTACAATAACATGACATTACGCATGATTTATGATCTTTGAAATACTCTTCAACTATGACATTAAACCTAAAACAAAGCATCTACACATTTTTGTTGATATGAAAAAAATAGATTTCTTTCCATTTGTCAATTGTAGAAGCATGAACCATGGTAATGTGGATTGTATGCTATTCACACATTTTGATCAACGTTGAGGGATTAGAACATGAATAGTGGCATAGCATGGTTGAATTTGTAATCAATATCATTAATGGTTGATTTATTTTCACTTCTTCATTTGGTCAATTGAATTCCCTAGTCAGCATGTTGCATTCTTCATTGGTGGACTTCCTACTCATTGACTACTCAAAATCTTTACCAATGGTGCTCAACTACATATTTTGGTTATTTTTTTTTATAATTTGAAATTTCTCCTCCTACAAAAACAATTATTAGTATGCAGTTACTGGATGGGAGTATAGTTGGGTATGAGCCTATTATTGATCATTGTTCCAAGAGATGATGGTTAGACATTGTCATCCAATCAATGACATTTGACATGTAATGGAATTTATTTAAATTGAAGTACTTTGGGGGTTTTACCACACTATCCATCATTCATTACATTTTTCATGATGTGGTCTCATCAAACAAAGCAAGTCAACCTTTTTTTTTTCCTTCTTTTGATTTGATGATTAAAAGTCGAAATCTACTTAAGTGTTGGTTGTACTCATCCCAAAAAATATCTTGGTTGCATCTTCTCATCAATTGTCTCACTTCCTCCTTTAATCATGTGATTCCATCCAAGTGAAACTTGGGTGCTATTTGAATTCTAGAAATGTCTTCTCAACTGGTGTAATGAACTAAACTTCATGTCACCAAACTTGCAAGTTCTTTGCCAACAACCATCTCCATATGCACTAGACAATCAATAGAATCCATTATGGGTAACAACCTAACTCCAACATGCCAAAATCATTCACCTTGTTGTTGCATAGCACCTTAGCATGAAATAATAGAATAATATCCATAATTTAAGACACAGTCTCCTAGCATTATTATACCAACGTGCATTACCACTACTTTCATGGTTGTCAATTAAAACAAAAATCCACCCACCATCAAATTAAGCAACATCCTCAATTTTTTAATTTTTTAAAGTATTGGACAAGAGTATTCTTCTAATTCTAATTTTAGCAATGCGCAGTCCTTGAACTTGTAGTGTCTCTAATTGGCATTAATTTCTTAACCTTCACCTATATCAACAAGCAACTCAAGGTTCAAGGGCAGTGTGTTTCTCTTCTCCCGTGTTGTTGCCATGCAACATTCTTCCATAATGATTCTCACGAGCATATCCAACTATAAATTATCCTCCTATCCTAAAATATATCTTTCATATTTTAGGATTTCCTCCTTTCAATATATTTTTTAGGTTCATATCACTCCCATTTGTTGTTGTTGTCACCCAGAGAAAATGAAATCAACAACGACACCAGATGTTGAAACTAGTGTTTCAACACACAGTTAAGAAATGACTACATCATGTAAACCATATAATACTCAAGGCATGTGCATGGGAAGGTTAAAAAACCAAGTTCGTATTTCCTATTCATGAGTATTTATACAATCTCATGATGGTTAGGGTGATTTCAACAACCATCACCTAACCATTCATTGAGATCACTTACACATTGATACTTTACTTAACTCAATGAAAATTTGCAACCACATATTCATGTATTCACTTTATACCAATTCTAATGTCTTATTACAATATATGATGGTATTTACATAGGGGCCTAAGAGTGCCTTCCAATAGGCACATTGAGTCAAGCTCTTATATATAAAAATGACATTTGCTGATTTAAACAATTCTGAAACATATTAAAAATGGGTTGAAGGCCACATTTCTTCATCATATACCATTTATGGGAGTAAACATGATGAATCTTATTGGTCAAAACAATAGAGATAACGCATTACACAACATGCATGGGACAAAGGCTTGTAGAATTATAGCTACACCAACAAAGAGTTTTGAATGAGGGTGAACCATAATATTGATTGTGCATGCATAGAAACATACATATAGAGAGAAAGAGATAAAGAACATTGAATCACAATGCAATTGCGTAGGTCAAGTTTGAAGAGTTTGGGTAGCTTGAAATAGTATGAATAGATCAAAATATCTATAACTAGAACAAGTAACAATGACCATCCATTCCAAGTGTAGTGCTATTGGAATTGAAAGTAGGTGGAGGTGATGAGTTTGAAACCTTGGAATGCAATATATATGAAGCTCATGTCAAGGAATGGAGTGGTAAAAACCCAATTCAATACATATAAATAATGAAGGAGCTAGCAATCATAAAACAATCTCAAAAAATTATAAGGGTCGATCTATCCATACGATGGCAAGGTATAATTACCATTGAAACAAAGAAAAAATGAGAATGGTATAGGTATATAAAGGAAGATAGAGCCCATATATTCATAAACATAGGGAAAAAAAATAGATCTACATACAGAGTGACCTGGGTGAGGCCAAGAGAAAAGGAAAAATGGAGGGAAAGTAAAAACGCTAGCTATAGACCTCATAGTCATTAGGTCAATAAAGTCAACTATGCTACCAAGAAAATAAGTAGTGACCCAAAAAATAGAGTTCATAGAGTTACCTATACCGATGTTGGATGCAAAGTAGTCATAGATTCAAACTTTACCAATTTACCCAACAATTCCTTCAAGACAATAGATTGCATCAAGCTTGTAATGGTGGCTTCCATAGAGGGAAGAATGGTCTAAAATACCATCTCAAAACATTTACTTGAGGGTGAGAAAGATGGTTAATGGAAAATATTCTAGAGAAAAAGAAAAAGGTCACTCGAAGGTCAAACTAAACAACTAAGGGCTTACATGCAAGGTTAGTTAGGTCTTGAGAAGTGGGATCAAACAAGAGCCATTAGATGTAGATCAACATATCATATTAAAGGCATTTGGATTCCATATTGGATATGTTAAATGAAACAAGGTCGAGAGTACAATTTCCAAGTATAAGGTATGCCATTGTGATGCAGGAGCATCTCTCCACGTCAACCAACTAGCCAACCACGTCAGYGAATTCAAATCGCGTGTTGAAGAGAGAGGCGCAGCCTCATTTGAAATCTGAATTGAATGTAATTTAATGTTTAAGCTGGTGAGCTGTGAAGCCATGCCTTTGTGCAGGTTGTAGATAAGATAGGCCTTTAATGTTTGTAAGGCTGAGATCTAGATCCAGATAGTGGACTAGACARCCCATTCAATGTAATTGAATAGGGTAGGTAGATTGGGGGAAGCGCTCTAAGAGCCCCCTCAGGTAAAAGAGATTTGTATATCTCATTTGGTAGTAAGTTGGGATAGGAGAGAATCTGCGAGTAGAGAGCAGAAGAAAGAGACAAGACCTTGTTATAAGCCATTCTCAGGAACACCTTGTAAATACAAGCATTTTCCATTTTGATATAAACAGAAACAGTTTTTCCTGCATGGATTCTGTGTTGAATGAATGTCTGTGAGTGTTCTTTATGTGTTGTAGATGTATACTTTAGGTTTGCATTTGCAGGAGTGTGTCTGATTTCAGGTGAAGGTCTTTGAGACTTCATATCAGGAGGGTGTGACAGAACACTGCGGGTTCTGATAGCCGTGCACATAGGTTGCACTTCTGAATTCTGCGGGTTCAGACAAAGACATGTTGCAGCACAAGAACTGGAGTCAACATCTCAGGAGAAAGACATCAAGGTTGTTGAATACCTTGGAGGCAAGGCTATGTATGAGAGACACAGTTGTAGACAAAAGCTCTGAGGAGTTCTGTGAAGCTCTGCCAAGTGGGCATTGAGCATATGCACAGTGGTGCATTGAGAAGGACTCTGCTATGAGTTCAGGAAGAAGAATCAGAATCACTGAGCATTTTGTGAAGCTCTGCCAGGTGGGCATTGAGCAGGTGAAAGGAGTGCACAGAGGACAAAACTATTGAATGTTCTGTGAGAAGATACTCTGCCAAGTGGGCATTTGAGTCAGTGTGCAGACAGACACAGGAG
>JASDQU010739609.1:250223-267659 GCA_032191745.1 Picea mariana
ACTTCATGTATATGGTGCAAAATTTCACATTTCTATTTGCACCATTGGATATCTCACCCCATAGACATGGCATACTTGTTCCAACAAGCATTTTTCCATTGGGTTCAATTTCTTTCCACTATCACTAGCCATAGACAAGGACCAATTGACAAATCCTGTAGAAAGCTAACACTTATTTTTCAAGACCAACATTGATCTCCCTATATGCCATTTCTGTTGTAGCCCAACACTCAACATTGCGATGTTTCTTCCAAACTTATAGACACACTCTTATATCATCTTTAGAATACTCCATTATCAACTTTTCTTTGTCATGATGCCACCAATTCACCACATGGACTCACAATGTTTCTTGCAGTGGACTAAAAATCAAAGAGAACAATGATTTGGCTCCTAGACCTTGGACTTCTTTAACATTTTCCAGTTATTTAGTCTATAGCCTATACCAGTACGCTATGTTCTATGAACATCTATGGTTAAGATTCTCTAATGTTTTCACTTCGTATATGAATTTCAGTTCTTCACATGTTTATGTACACAATTAGCTTTTTGTCTCCACATATGTAACATCTTTGGTTCAGCATGACACTTCGACACCAAAGGGAAAATCCACATGATAATCACCATACCAGTCACTTAGTTTTCCACCATAGCATCATTCTCTACAAATCTATGCTTCTTCTTGTAGTGCCACACTCAGCATCGATGTCCAAGAATCATAGCATTATTTTTCCCCTAGAGCCATTCCTAAACTAGGAGGAAAGAGAGGATGATTTCAATCTAAACCGAAAGGAACATAAAGGCATGCCTCATCAACAACTCACATATCTTGAAGGCACTTTTCTAGTTTTTCAATAACAATCATGGATAGTAGGCTGCATCTTTGAACCTTTGAGGTATGTACATATGCATCATTTAACTTTTTTCCATCCTTCAACATGCATGCATTTGGTTTATTATTTCTTTCAATTAGATAATTAGTTCATTAGACCCATTATAAAGCTATAAAAAACCTTTAGCCATAAGAATAAAGTTAAACATATGTTTTAATCTATTTTTACCCTTTATTTTCTTCTCTTTGTTTTCTTCTCTTTGTGAACTTTAATGTTACCTTTTATTTTCTTCTCTTTGTGAACTTTAATGGTAAGATTTAGCAAAGATTTTCATCATTATGTGATCCAATGTTTCAATCTCTTTCTTGCATAGGATACAGCCTATGCAAAGTAGCTTTTTAAATTCCAATGGCCTTCTCAAAATATAGTTGTAGCTTAGGAAAAGTATGGGTTGGTTTTCTTCCAATTCCAGTTTCCACTCTTCTCGTACCCGTTCCAAATTTTCAATCTACATAATGTGAATTTGGCAACCAACTTCTGATAAAATGTTGTTTATCACAAGTGGTGAAACAAGTATTTACAGTTCCTCTTTGCACCTTACAGTATTAAGCAAAAAGTTGAATAATATTGACGCTTCTCGTATCTCCACGATTTGGTTATTTTATGTCTATTTCGAGGGCTTGGAATTATCGAAAAAAAAGGGTAAAGCCAACTTGCTATATTTTCAGATAAGTTCACGCTTAAGCACCAAAACTGTGTATTTATATGGGTGCCCTGCAACCTAAAACCTCATTGTCCCGATTTCTTTGATATTTCAGGTTTTAGAGTTAAGAAGAGAGGCTTGGTAACGATGAGGACGAGCACAATATGGAAAATTCTGGTATTCGCGTTGGCAGGAGGCTAACGATGGGCGGTGCAGAAGCCGCCATCTCCTGCTCGACGGCATCTCCTGCTCGACGGTGATCTATGATCTGATAATTCTAGACGTAAAACTGCTAGCATTCCCATCTGGATTCTGCGCAGAATACACCTCTTCTGTCTGCCTCTATACATCATGAATCGGATTACATGTTTATGTTTCTGTTGTCAAATAATTAGGCATTAAACTAGTACAGCCACATAATTGTGGCTGATCAACTTAGAAAGGTTGATAAGAAAAAAATCCTTAAAATAATATATTAAATTTTATTATTGATTAACAAATAAACTGTTGAGCTTCATTTATTTGGTGTTAATATTTTAATTTCTGTTAAACACTTACGTGGCAATCAGTTAGCTATCAAAGTAATTTTTAAATATGATTAGGTAAATGTAAAAAAGTAACTAGGAAGTTAATGATTGAAATCACAACCATTTATTTTGTGTGACTAGTAAGAATATTCCAACCATATTTAATCCTGTCCATAGAAAACTTATTAAGCACTAAACCCCTATTAAATCTGTTCATTGTCATGGTCGAAACCATTAAGAGGAGCCAAGAAATAAGTGGGCTTTACAAAATTGAAAATTTAAATTTTATAAGCATGATCCAATCATGACATGGATGCCCTATGGCTGTATCCTAATCTTAGCAACAAATCTTATGTCGGTTATATATAGTCATAAATGGTTGAGTTTCATATTCACATCTCTGGATTCTGTAACAAAATATTAATTTTTGTTAATCACTCAGATGTGGCAATCAGCCACCCACTACAGTGAATTTTAAATATGATTAAGTAAAAGTAAAAAATTAAACATGCAAACCTTTGCCTTTATAGTATTGAGGAAGTTAGTGGCTGAAATCACAACTATTGATTTATTGGGACGACTAAAAATATTCCATCAAAACTCATTAAACACTAAAAATCTATTAAATATGCTCATTGCCAATAGGTATATGCCTTTTGGCGTAATTATTATTTTTTATTATTCAAAATTCATTTTTGAATGTAGAAATAGATTCAGATACTGAAAAACTCCAAAAACATTAAGATTATACAAAAATAATCACTCAAATTTATTAATCCAATAATTTCTCACCAAATTTTAGACAAATATCCCAAAAAAATCATCATTTAGTAAAAACTTTAATCTACTACCCAGTTAAAAACGCCATGGACAATCTTCTGATTCAATATCATCATGCATGGCAGCATACTCATGTTATGACTATGAGAGTACCATGCAGCACACTCATGATTGGGGACGCATTGACGATTTGTCGCCCTCTTATTGTCAATTATTCTTAATGTCAATTATTATTAATCGAGGGCATTAAATATCTCCGTGTACCAGTACACAATTTAATGCACGATGAATGAATGATTGGAGTTCCTCGGAATTTAATGCACAATAATTGGAGTACACAGCATTGATTGATGTTATCATTGCAGTATCACGCGCGCTACCTATATTCTGCAGATCCCTGAATTTGTTTGTTCTGGATTTGGCATATGTGAGACGGGCATAAGTTGTTACAACATTAACCTTTGTTTGTAGTTCAAATCATGGAGATTATCGTCATTCCAGAATATCAATAGATCCCTGAATTTGTTGAATTGGTAAATGTGAGATGGGCATATGTGGGTGTAAGATGGCAGAAGCTGTGAGTGGGTCCAACATTAACCTCAGTTCATTGACCTTTGTTCTGTGGTTCAAACCATGTACATTATTGTCATTCATGAATATAAATAACGATCATTGGTTGATCGATCGATTGCATCAGGTGGTTGCCTTTCTGATTTGGGATTCTCATGGCTTTGGAAGAGGCTCTAACTATTATGAATTCTGTGTGGGAATGGGCTGTGTCCAACTACTATTCCTTTGCTATTGTCTCAATAGCTATAGCAGCAGCAGCAGCACTGTTTTTGTCTAACGTAATAGGGTCACGGCATTTGCCTCCGGGGCCTATTCAATGGCCCATCGTGGGCTCTCTGTTATCGGTGGGATTCCAATACAGGCACCGCACTTTCGCTCAGCTGGCTAAGAAGTATGGCCCTCTCATGCATCTCCGCCTCGGTGCTTCAAATATTCTCGTAATTTCCAGTCCGGAGCTCGCCATGGAAGTCCTCAAAACCAAAGACGCCGAATGGTCATCCAGGCCACTGGGTTCTGCTGGTAAATACATCGGGTTCGATTTCCATTCCCTTAATTTTTCCCCCAGTGGCCCTCACTGGCGCCACTTGAGGAAGATATGTGCCACCCAACTATTTTCTCCAGGCCGAATCAAAGCCCAGGCTCATATCCGAAGAGAGGAGCTTCTTCGCGTGGTGGATAACATATTCTCTGCTTCTCAAAAAGGAGAGACCATTAATCTCAGAAATGAATGCGATTCTGTAGTGGTGAATACCATCAGCCGAATGCTATTCGGAAACAGATACAGCCAATCCGACCATCCTATTGCTAAGGAAATGGACTCGTTCATGGATGTCGTAAAAGAGGCCATGATTGTCATTGGCGCCTTAATCGTTAGCGACCTCGTTCCTGCTCTCGACTGGCTAGATTTGCAGGGCTACGATCGACGAATGAAAAACATAAGCCAAAAATTGGGGAGAGTCTTCAAGCTTATTATAGACGACCATAGGCGTGACCTGGAAAACAAAAACGGATGCGACATCAGCGAGGAGAGCAAAGATTTTGTGGATATTCTGCTATCACTCCAGGGCGAAGACCAGCTATCTGAGAAATCCCTCATGGGAATAATGACGGTACGCTTCAATCTGTATTTTCTTGCAAATTATTTTAAATAGATGTAGAGTTTAAGTAGTGTATGTGTGGCAGGATGTGTTACTGATAGGCATGGATATCACGTCGAGTGTGATTGAATGGGCGATGGCAGAGCTGATCCGAAGCCAGAGGGCCTTAATAAAACTGAAAGAAGAAATAGACAATGTCGTTGGTGATGGGCGTTTGGTGGATGAGTCCGACATCTCGCAGATTCCATATCTGGAGAGCGTCGCCAAGGAAACTCTTCGTCTCCATCCGCCTGCTCCCATGACGGATCCCCATTACAACGAAGAGGCTATAGATTTGGGAGGCTAYAGAATCCCGGCTAAATTCATCGCATTTGTCAACATATGGGCACTTGGACATGACTCCAAATTGTGGGACGAAGCCTCTGAATTCAAGCCGGRAAGATTCGATGGATCGACATCGCCCGGATCAAATTTGGGTGTGAATTATGACTTCAGATTGCTGGCCTTCTCATCTGGGAGGAGGCAGTGCCCAGCTGCGAACATGGCGTTTTTGAAGGTGCAACACGCCATWGCTCTTCTTGTTCATGCATTCGACTGGTCGCTTCCGGAGGGCGAACTGGAAGTGAACATGGAGGAAGGAGTTGGAATTGTTGCCCCCAAGAAATTCCCTCTGCTCGCACTGGCCAAACCTCGACTGGACTTGGCCAAACTCCGTAGCGTCTGAAGTCGGCTGACAATGAATTTATTTATAATTCTAGATATTTTGAATCATGAATTTCATATTGTTATCATAAATGTTTTTCAGTCATGAATGTTGTGATATTGTCCATAAATGCTGGATAGACAACGCCCATTTTGCATTCCATTATAATCATATAGGGTCTGTATTAGCTACATATTTTAAAAAAAATCTGAACTTCTCTATAGAAGGCGTTATCAGGAGTAATATTTTGCTTTCCATTATAATTATATATAGGGTCTGTATTAGCTACATATTCTTTTAAATCTGAACTTCTTTATATATGGGTTATCCGGAGTAATATGGATAAAGTATGTCTATACTATATTTTTCTATATGAATGTGAATGTGATACTGTTATAATAATTATTTCCCAATCATTGATTGAATGCTGCCAATAATTTCTTGATATGGTTCTCATCAATGTGCATTAATTTAAACTCTTTTGTTTTCCATAAATGTTTCTGGATCTGTGAATGTGATAGTGTTGTATTAAGTGTAATTTAGTGATTGAATATTTTACAGTTAAGAACATTTTTTAATAATTCATCAATGTATTACTTTCTTGGTTGGTAAATGAGTATTGGTTTATCCTATAATATTTATTTTTGATATTTAAAAACTAAAATAATCTTTATTTTAGTTGGTTTTTATTTATTTTATGATAAGGTTTATTTTTTCACAACAAGAAATGTATCACATAACTTATATCTAGATAAATAATTTACATATTTCATGTTTTGGAATTTCACAGTTGTTATAATGTCATTTGCTTGCTTTGTTATCTTTATCTTTTACCTAGACATTTGTCATAATGTAATTTTCCTTTGTTCTATAAAAAAACAAAACAATTAGACATATGTTATGGATGTAAATTGTAATGACATTGGGGGATTATTAGTAATATTTTAATTACAAATCAGTTAATATCAATTTTGAAGAGCAAACAATAGACATTGAGTGAACCCAAGCAAATTTAATGTCATCTCTCTTTTTCAGGTTCACATATTCCATCTCTCTAATAGTATCCAAGATGTTGATTCATAATTATTTTATTGTGTCCGTAATGGTTGCCTCTTAAAATTCATGACATGGTTATTAAGAATTGAATGTAAGTCTTTCAAGAGTATCCACCAATTTTTTACTAGTTTGGTCAAACTCATCCTAAAGATAATGCATGATTTTTCTTTGTTTCACACAAAACTATATAATGATTATGTTTGAGATCAAAACCTCTATTAAGCATGATGGAATTTATATGAATTTGCACAAAATGAGCCTTGTCAATATCACTTACAACAATGAGAATTGTGATTATATCCATTCAATTTATAGCATCATCAAATCCTCTCTACTTTGTTGTCCAGAACAATTAGTCCCATTTTCCGTACTCTATGCATCAACCCCCTTTTCCCTACTCTATCCATCTTTCTCTGTCACACTCTTTCACTTTCTCCTTCTTGTTTCTAGCAACATTGTCATCGGTGTGATGAAACTTTGCAAGTATTTTGAAAATGCCCACACTCTTTCACTTTCTCCTTCTTGTTTCTAGCAACATTGTCATCAATGTGATGGAACTTTGCAAATATTTTGAAAATGCCCCAGAGCTATCTTTCCCCCTGCCTCATCCCCAAGCCAAAAATCAAGGATATGAATCATTTGTAGAATTAATGTTGGCAATGAATTTTTTGAGATTGGGTGGGATTCTTAAGAAAGTCAGGGAGAAGGAAACATAATTTTTATTATCATCAAGCTTATGCATTAGGGATTGTGCTCCAACATCCCATCCTTCTATGCATTTTCACATGGTTTGAGAGACAAGCTATCAATTATTATCTTCGATACAAATAATATACTTCGTTTTCTTTGAGTAATTTCCTTTAGTTTCATGTTTTTATGGATCTTAAGAAGCTCCAAACCATAAACATCTCAATCTTAATAATAAGGATTCTTACAATCATGCTAGATTGTCATTTTCTTAGAGACCTAAGTAAGTAAGGTTTCTTCATTATTTTTATAGTATTTAAATAGAATTATCACCTACCTCTACAAGTTGTTTTTATAATATTTAGATAGAATTATCACCTACCACTACAACAATTTTTATAATGAGATGTTAAATGTTGATCAACAATTTTTATAATGAGATATTAAATGTTGATTGATTGATGCTATCAAGTGGATGCCTTTGCCTTTTTGGATTCTCATGCGTTTGGAAGAATTATTATGAATTATGGGTGGGAATGGGCTGTGTCCAATTACTACTCATTTTCTATTATCTCAATAGCGATGACAGCAACAACACTTATTTTGCCTAACGTAAGAGGGCCACGACATTTGCCTCTGGGGCCTATTCGATGGCTCTCTGTTGGCTAACAAGTATGGCCCTCTTGTGCATCTCCGCCCCGGTGCTTCAAATATTCTTGTAATTTCCAACTCGGAGCTCTCCATGGAAGTCCTCAAAACCAAAGACGTCGAATGGTCATCCAGGCCACTGGGTTCTGCTGGTCAACCCTCGAGATTAAGAGGGAGTGTGCGAAGTAATGTCTTTGGTTAATGATTTAGTTAGTTGCATTCCGTTTCTATTTACAATCTAGTTACATTTCATTGCTCAGTTTCAAGTTCGTTACTGGATATTGTCTTGAATCCTCAAAGTATGTAACCTAGATAGATATAATAGATTAATGAGAAATGAAGCTGAGCCATTAGTGGACAATGTTCCATCACGAGCAGTGAGGACAGCAAGTCGCCAGTTGCGGAGACGGTGTGCTAGGCGAGAGTCAGACGCAAGAATCACGGGTGCAGAGGGTGTGTTCAAGTCAATGTCCAGTGTTCGTTGCAGAGAGAGAAAGAAAGTCAAGGCGTGTCCTCTGTGTAAGACAAGTCGATACGTACCTGTGAGGTGTATATATATTGTATAAGCATCCCTATCCAAGCAGTTGAATATATATTTATCATCATTTGCATATTTGTTGACAAAATGAAAAATTTCCTCGAATTTATTTTTAATCCAAGCACCGATTTTAGCTGGCTCCAACTATGAATTTTGGAGTCTAAGAATGCAAGCTTTATTGCAAAATCAGGGATGTTGGGATTTTTTTGCAATCAGGATTCTAGAACCTTATGCAAAAACTATTGTTGGCATGACTATTTCCCAGCAAAATAGAAACAAAAAAGAAGGTAGAGCAAAATCTTGTAGTTTGAGTTTTTTTTAAGATGATGTTATATTTCCCAAAATAGCGGGTGAAAAAGTATGAAAGAAGCATGTGATTTTCTTAAATTGGCATATCAAGGTAATGAAAAGGTAAAAATTCAAACCCTTAGGACTTAGTTTGAAACCCTTAAGATGAGTGAATCAGAGAGTGTTGTGACCAAAGTTATGGGTATTGTAAATCAACTTAGAATTAATGGTGAAGAGATGGCATACCAAATTTTTAGTGGAAGAATTAACTGGTTCTTTATTTTCTCATGAAGCAAGGATAAATTTGGATGTTGGACCCTTAGAATATGCATTTAAATCTAAGGTTTTCATTGACACAGGAAGAGGCAAAGGATTTTGAGGTAGACAAGGAAGAGGAAGAGGAAGAGGACGTTATCATACCGAGGAAGTATCATCTGCAACAAATTCAAAACAGCCCAATCAACAACAACAAAAAGAGTAAGGCAGAAAGTGGATAGATAAATCTAGTATTCAATGTTTCTATTGTAAGAAGCATGGTCATTTTCAAAGTGAAGTAGAAATAAGATCAAAACAACCCAATCAACAACAGCAAAAAGAGCAAGGAAGAAAGTGGATAGATAAATCTGGTATACAAATTCATAACAAGGATGTTTGATTATTGGATAATGGATGTAGTAATAATATGATAGGTACCCATGATTTTTTAAGTTCAAGTTTGTTACAATGACAATCTATGATATTATCAAGATTTTAAGTGACTCCAAAGAGTTTGTTAAAACTTGCATAGGTGTTAAACGGGTTTAAAAAAACAAGTTGAATGAGAAAGGTCAGATTGAGAAGCATAAATCAAGGTTTGTTGCTAGATTTTTTTCACAACAACCTGACATAGATTATGGTCATAATTTTATACCTATCACAAGATTGGATACTGTTATATTTGTGTTAGTCATTGCAACACAAAACATGTGGTATGTTTATCAAATGGATGTAAATTCTGCATTCCTAAATGGAATTTTAAATGAAGAAGTGTATGTGGATCGGCCACCCGGATTTGAAGTCAAGCTTCAAGAGAAAAAAATGTATAAGTCGAAGAAATCCTTGTATGGCTTGAAGCAAGCTCCAAGAGCTTGGTATCGTAGAATTGACTCATATTTTCTCAAAGATGGTTTCAGCAGGAGTAACAACGAGCCTTATTTATATATCAAGACATATCAACAAGGCAAGATTCTTATTTTATGTTTTTATGTTGATGAAGTGATCTATACAGGAACCATGCAGTTAAATGAATTTAAAGCTACAATGAAAAATGAGTTTGAAATGATAGATCTTGGATTAATGAAGTATTTTTTAGGCATTGAAGTGAAACAATCTCCTCAAGGTATTTTTATTGGTCAACATAAGTACGCTACTGATATTTTGAAATTTTTTAGGATGGAAGAGTGTAAATTTGAAGATACTCCTATTTCACTTAGTACTAAGCTAAGAAAGGAATAAACAACTTGTTGGCGGTCTTATGTATCTTACTGCTACCGACAATCGCTTTGCAAATAACATTGATGATAGGAAAAACACTTCTAGGCATGTTTTTTTATTTAGAAAAAAATTGATTTCATGGGCATCCAAGAAGCAACCCATAGTTTCCTAAGCTAAGAAAGGAATAAAAAAACTTGTTGGCAGACTTAATTGCTTTGCAAATAACATCGACGATAGGAAAAACACTTCTAGGCATGTTTTTTTACTTAGCAAAAAAATGATTTCATGGGCATCCAGGAAGCAACCCATAGTTTCCATATCTTCTACAGAAGTAGAGTACATAGCAACAACTACAACAACATGCCATGCATTATGGATTAAAATACTTTCAAAAGATTTTGGATATGTGAAGAAAGAACCTACTTTAATTTCTTGTGATAATAATTCAGTGATTTCCTTGTCAATAAATAATGTTTTTCATTAGAAAAGAAAACATATTGACATTCAGTTTTATTTCATTCACGAGCTTGTCAAAGAATGTAACCCTTGAGATTAAGAGGGAGTGTTAGAAGTAATCTCTTTGGTTAATGATTTATTTAGTTGCATTCTGTTTCTAGTTACATTCTAGTTACATTATGTTGTTCAATTTCAAGCTCATTAGTCAGTATTGGATTGAACTATCAAAGTATGTAACCTATAGATACAATGGCTTGATGAGAAATGTTTAGTTCGAGCCTCATATGCTTTATAAATCAATTTGTTTTGTCTCTATTATATATTTATCAAATTAGACCATTCTATTGCTAAGGAAATGGACTCGTTCATGGATGTCGTAAAAGAGGCAATGATTTCCATTGGTTCCTTAATCATTAGTGACCTCACTCCTACACTCAGCGGGCTAGATTTGTAGGGATACGATTGACGAATGAAAAACATAAGACAAAAATTAGGGAGAGTTTTCAAGCTTATTATAGACTACCATAAGTGTGGCTTGGAAAACAAAAACAAATGCAACATCAGCGAGGAGAGAAAATATTTTTTGGATATTCTTCTATCACTCTAGGACCAAGAGCAACTATCTAAGAAATCCCTCATGTGATTAATGATGGAACGCTTCTGTTGGACATGCATTTTGGATGCAATTTGGAGAAATATCCTAAGGGTTGAGGAGATGTGCAGATGCAGAGGAAAGAAAAGAAGGCAAGACCGAAGTGCGTAATAAAGGTGCATTTAGGATCAGAGTGCGCAGAAAAGGCACATTCAAGGTCAAAGTGCATAGTAAAGGAACATTTAGGATCAAAGTGCATACTAAAGGCACATTTGGTGGCACATAGGAAGATAAATAAAGTAAATAAATCAAGGGAATAAAGCAAGGAGATAAAGTAGGAAAAGCAACATGTAAGCAAAAAGTTAGGAAAAGTAGCATGCAAGCGTGAAGATAGGAAACGCACGCATGAACTATGTGTTGTCATGAGTTGTAATGAGTTATAATGAGTTGTCATAGGGTTTTGGGGTAAGCTAGTAGGGTTTTGAGCCCTAAACTATGTGAGTAAATATGTAATGGGTTGGGAAGAGTAGGTTGTTAAAGAATAAGTTGTTGTTGTTAAGAGAATAGGCTAAGAATGAGAGAGAGTCTATGTCTAAAGGTTTAGGGGAGATTTTTCAAAGAGAGGCTTGCACTGTAGAGCGGCTAGGAAGGATGGGGAATGATATTATGATGTATCTATTGTAGTGCAATGCACAATCCTGAGATGAATTGCAAGAAGAATAATAAAGAAGCAAGTGGTTGTGGGCGTAGCCCAAGGATTGGGTGAACCACGTTAAATTATGTGTTTGAATGCATCTTTTTATGTGATTGTTCATGGATATTATGTTTATGCATGATTGGATCTAACTCTTTTTGTTATATGAGTGGTGCGCAGTAATTATGAATGTTCTAGTGAATGGTCTATGTCATAGTCTTTGTTATAATGGTGTTGTATAATTGAGTTTACTAATTAATCAAGGGATAAGAGATACATATTATTACACACAGGATATATCAGTATCAATGAACATGTTGATGACCTCACATCCCCTCATCTCTATAGAAACTCGGTTCCTGTAGTCATTGTAGATACCTTAGGTGAGACTTCAATTGCATCCAGGTGATTCCAAAAGGGTTGGTATCTAAACGGTTTTGTTGGTTAGATAACTTGAAACTAGGGTCTTACAACAACATGCATGTTACGAGGAAAATCACTCTATGGAAAGGGGTAAGCCACAATAGACAAAACGACTACAGAAATCAACTATAATCCCAAGTATGCTATATAAATGAAAATTCTAAGAAGACAAGGTAAAGATCCTACCTCATCCGGACGTTCGATGAAGACCACCATTGAGCACTCGACTCAAATATTTATACCTGCAACTTGTCCTCAACAACCAAGATACACAAGCATATGGTGATAAAGAGTATTTCTATTAAAATATGATCAACATAAGTATACAAGTGACAAAATTTCGTGTCGGCACGTCTCGAAACCGAGAAACTAAATCCCTTCCAGTTGGGCCTCCACCACTTCAATCCTCCACCAAAGGAAAGCTCATATAAGAGAGACAATGAGGTTCTCCATCAAAGAGGGAAGAGCTTGGTGGATGAACAATGTGTCCATACTTTAAAAGAAAAAGGGATGCAAACTCAATATGAAGTGAATAATTTCTCCAGAGTAACTTTTCTCTCAAAAGTTGAATTCTCTCCTCCTCCACGGTTTGGATATGGCCCAATTTATAGCCTTAAAATGGAACTGAAGGGCCAATTTAGAATGTTTCCAATCAAGGATCATGGATCTCATGACGTGACATGGAAACCTAACACAATTTTTAATTTTGAGCACAAAACCCGATGTATGCAGGCTATAGTGGTGCAACCTGCGTATACACATGTTGTATAATTGTTGGGGCATGTATATGTGGAAAAATATGATTTTTTAGCTTTGGGAAGTGCAAAAGGGGACTTCAAGTCTATATAGGGAAATGGAAAAGGCCCTCTGAGCAAGTTTCATGGGGTGAGACAAATCTTGCTATAACAGTTGCCCCCTAATGTGTGAGGTCATAGGAGTATCTGCGATGGCCGAAATACATTATAATTCCCAGAAGTGGAGTAATGGAGACCCAGTTGGACGAAACAATTTCTCATGAGAATATTACAATCCATAATGACTTTGCACACATGGTTGCCAATTTGAATTACACTGCAGATCCATGTGGAAATATACCAAACAACTGTTCATGGCCATGAATAGGCAATACAAAGTAGATACATGCCATAGGCTATCATAGTCATGAATAAGGCCCAGTGAAAACCAGTCTCAAAATAAATCTGAAGATATCTATATACAATGGAGTACAATCTGATCTCCCATTATCACTGAATTCATATAGGTACTAGTCCAATGAATGATAGCAATGACTCATGAAAGTTTCTACCATAAATTGATGTCTTCAAGTCTTCTACACGATCTTCCAAAGGTGCAATTCTACATCATGTGAATAGAGGAGTTGAGGTCAAACATAATGAGACTTCATTTGATTACCAATCATTGAGGTATACCATTAACAAACACGAGACAACCTACCGATAATGAAAGTAGGTATCAAGGCACCGAGAACATTCTTACAAGTGTGAATAAAGGTGTTGAGGTCGAACACTTGAAGAATCCATCGATCAGGAGACATTGATGTATTCCCAATTATCGATGGTGAGAGAACCTGCCACTGATGACTGCAAGCCTCTAGGTACTCATAGGACTCTAGGCCTCATTTCCAAAATAGATGAGTTGAATTTGATGGAAGCAGACACATTGAAAGGAAAGAATTGATGCATCTCTCATCAGTCAGCACAAGATAAAAAGAAATAGATTTATGATTTAGAGTAACTCAGATGAAGAGGATTTTCATGAACCAATGACCCTATGTATCTTTCGCATGCACCAGGTGCAAGCAATGCATGAAAAAGACCCTCTGAATAGCAACCAATAAGGAAAATTGTCGACAAAGGAGAGGAAACCACCAATAAGGCTAATGGAATCCAATACACTACACGAATCCCAATGTGTGAATAAATTTCTTACCTTCAAACATAATGGAAACTCCCCAGTCAGAGACCAATTAGGATATGTTGACTAATGGGTTCAAGGTTACCTACCGATAATGAAAGTAAGACCAGGGTGCACGATAGGACTACAACTTCATGTAAATTTGAGACACACCCAGGGTATGGTCGATATGAAAAGTCAAGAGTTCTAAGAAATGGTCGACACAGGCTTATAGACTTCCTTTGAACAAGATCATGAGACTTATGGAGGACTCTAGTAGCATAGACTCAATGATGAAGCTTTGTGATGCAGGAGGCATCAATCAAAATCTCCATAGGGACTGGAAGAGTAACCAGTCGGAGGAGTAAACTCTAAGTAACAAGATCAACTTCCTAAGGTCATTCTAAAACCAAAATTTTGATGACAAGTGGAATCAAAATTTTATTCTTTTTTCAAAGGTGACACGACTGTTGCCAACATGAGATAATATTCCTTTCCTGCCCATTTTGTTTTTTGTTTTTTCATAGACAAATGAATTCTATGATACCGAGGAGGAAACGAGTGTCGTGAGTAAGCAACTAGTTCCGACAGTGGAACATACCTATGCTCAATGCAAGGAGGTTCATGCAGGACATGGACACTTGGGGGAATGTTTTCTCTTAGGGTATAGGGTGTCAAGTTGCAAAGGATATAAACAAAGCTCTGCTTGGCTGGTGATGCAATTTTTTGAGGTAATAGGATTATAAAGAGAATGCGGGAACTGACAATAGGCTCAATGATGCAAGCAAGAGGATGAGATGAAATTATAGCTTAACTCCAAAGAATGTACTTTTTCGTAAATTTAGTCCCCTAGGCCAGAAAAAAGTATAAGACAATACCTAGGAGAACTATTCTAGCCACTAGTGACTAGAGTATTCATTTTTCAAAATTAGTCTACTTGTTCCGAAAAAGGGTTAAACTTACACCAAATAGACTTCCTTTCAAAGCCAATTAATTAACGAGTGTGAAAGAGACAATTTCACTCGACAATATTTTCTCTTTTTGAGAGAGTCAGAAAAGAGCTTAAACAAGACTCAGTGATGTTATTCTAAGAAACATATCATGGGGGAGGCCAATGCTCCCATGCAGGACTTCTGTTGAAAGTCAACAACTCACATATAACTGACACAAGCTTGGGAAAACCCAAAACTTTCCAAGCCAAGGAGGATAAAATACTTCCATTGGAGACTTTATATACAATATATCGAATAATGTCCGTTATCTAGAAAGGTGTAGAAGAAGGAAGGTGAGGCTCTACAAGATCATTCCAATCAAAGGAAACCATCCTAGGACTTGGAGGGAGCATACTTAAAGAAAGTGGAATGCTCCCTTGTGCAGAAGGTACAAAATAGGAAATGCTAAGGACATGGTCGAAAGACGCATAAAGACACATCACCCTCCAAAAGAAGAGTGGGATTGACTGAATATTGCATCGACAATGTCGCTTCCTTAGACTTGTCACTCTCCAAGGGAAGAGAGGGATTGAGCGATTGCATCGACATGGCCACTTCTTAAACCGTTGGTTGAATAGGATGTGAGACAACAAGGTCAAGAGATGCATCACCCCCAAAACTAGAAGTGCCATCGGTCGAAGATTGCATCGACATGACCGCTGGTTGAACAGGATGCGAGACAACAAGGTCAAGAGATGCATCAACCCCTAAAACAAGAGGGGTGTCAGCCAAATATTGCATTGGCACGACCGGTGTATCAACCAAAGAAGGACTAGAATGTTGGGAAACCAAATACGACTCAAAACCCGAAGGGCTATCAGACAAGGACTGTGGTTCTTGTAGCATGGCAGTAGCAGGGCACAAACGAGTTAGGTGACATCCTTTTCAAAGCCTACAAAGGAACTTGGGATTATGTCCTATACGTCTAGGCTTCTCAATTGTATGGATGCCCCCATCATGACTTGCAATGGCTGGTGACATGCTCCCAACATGATTTGTAGAGGCTAGTAGCTTGTCTTCAACATGACTTGCAGAGGTTGTTGATGAACCTTCAACATGAATAGAAGAGGTTGGCGATGAATCCCCAACATGACTAGCAGAGGTTGGTGATGAATCCCCAACATGATAAGAAGATATTGGTGATGTATGTGTAGTGTGACTAGTAGTGACTAGATTTGTGCCCCCAACATGACTTGCAATGGCTGGTTGCATGTCTTCAACAAGACTTGTAGAGGTTGTTGACCAATATCCAACATGAATAACATAGGTTGGTGATATAATGCCAGTATGACTTGTAGTGACTGGACTTGTGTTTCCAGCATGATCGATGAATGTTGGTTGCGGCAATTAAGACTAAGGTTTTGGGAAAGACTTATTTTGATAAATTGTGGGCTAGGAAGGGTTATGGTATACACCATGGCCCTGTCCGACAAGAAAGTATCCTCCTCCAAATTGATTCATAAAGGGTTGTAACGGAATCATCACCGAGGAAGCCTCTTATGAGGAGAAAGTGATATGACAGGTGTTACTCAGGTGAGGATATATGTTTCCCCCAGATGAAGGACCTCCGTGAAGAGGGTTTCCCATACTATAAAACTTACTCCCCCGGATGAAACATTGGAGGCTAGAGGGAGGTTTTCCATGAGAAAAGCATTTGTAGGTGCTAGCATAACAGAAGAAGGATAGATGGATGAGATGTAATAAGTAGAAGGACTTCCCATTTAAGCACTTGATCCTGGAAAAGAGAAGCTAGGATTGGGTCCAGAGGGAGGAATATTCCAACCTCCTACCGTAAGAGTTGGTTGAGGGATATGACTCCCACCAAACGAAAATGGAGAATAAGGAGGCATCATGCCCCTAGACTAAAAACATGATTCACATAAGAAGATGAGATAGAGGATGGCAAGTGTGAATACATGTCTATCATACCAAGAGAAAAATCATTAGAGTCCCAAGGTATTGGCTGAGCATCAAGATTCAACGTACCACTCGGAAATAAAAAAAAAAAATTCCCCATGGAAGGAGCAAAGACCATGGGCTGGGTAGCACCAACTGAGGGAGTCATGGGGGATACACTTACCATAGCAATGAAAACTCACGACACAATACAATATCCTAAATCCAACTAATAATCGAAAAGCACACCAAAGTAAAGAAAAAATACCAATGCACACAAACATGATATAGTGGCTGAAAAGGGGCCTCCCTCACTAGAGTAGGTATGCCTCGTCCAAGAGAGGCCCGCGACTCCCTTCAAAAGATCAGACGTATCAGAATCAATTATAAGGTCCCTCATGGAATTAACAACGTAATCAGTCATATCCACTCAGAGAGGTAATCCTACATAAAGGTTGTTTGTTGTCTGACCCTTATCTAACTCAGGGTACCTGCAGAATAACCCATGCAATTAACCTATGTGGCTACCTATGTCAAGAAACTAAATCCACCACAATATAACCAAT
>JASDQU010739609.1:279425-291574 GCA_032191745.1 Picea mariana
TGTGGCTACCTATGTCAAGAAACTAAATCCACCACAATATAACCAATGCATAGATGAATAGTCGTAAGTTAGGTCCACCATATGGGAAGGGTAAAAAAGCCCAAAATATTGAAATCATCGCCTCTAATGGAGTTAAATGTACTAGCAAGAACCCCATATAAGAATAGATTCCCATAAATATCTATGACGCTAAGAAGGTATTAGAGGGATATCACTGCAACCAACTTCATGTGACCTAGTCCATAACTCCTGTGTGAGAAGAGCATCCTGGTGTCAGTAATTACACAATGGATTTCACCACTCCCTTAGTTAGAAACATATGTTGAGTTTAATAGCCTTGGAGAAGTTTACTCACAAAATCCTATTATAAGGCCCTATATCCTATACTTGTTTCTGTACTCTGAAAAATGAAATCGTTTCTAATCAATTTTAATTAATCATCGTTACTTTTAATGGCTTTTGTTTACTCAAAAGATGTGGTCATGAAACTAATGATGTTATGACTCAACATATAAAAGAAATGAATATGAACATAAATCTAAGTCCTAAATTTCAATTCTCAAAAGATGATAAACTTTTCAAAATGCAACTTTCACTTCAACTATACAATTTCAATAATATGCAATCTTTCTATACATGTTTCAATATCAATAACAAGAACCCAAAATATCAAATGCCATAATGCAAAATGATTTTTTTTTGTATTTTCAATATAAAGAAATGAAAAGAAAGTACTAAATAACGACTTGATATATAGACCCTACTGTGGGCAAAAAGAGACAAACCAAGCAGGATACCAATAAGCAAATACTCAACCCAAGATGAAAGGACAACTAATGAAAAAGATGATGAGAAATAAAAACCACCAAAAATTCAACTGAAGAAAGGTTTCCTATCACTATGCAGAAACTTAACAATTATGACAGAGACCCCAGAAGACTCAACAATCATCAAAGCTCACCCAACAAACACCAAAATCAGCAATTAAGAAAAAAAGGTTGATGTACGCGACTATTTAAGAAAAAACTACATATGTATGATCCCTATAGAATGACAACTCGCGTATGTATGTGTCTGTCAAGGGAAAAACTGCGCATATGTATTAAAACACTGTTAGGTTAAGGATAAGGCCAAGAAACTCAGATTCAAAATGAAAATAAGCTGTCAAGCAATCAGATGAAAAGGAAACTCAAGATAACAGAGAGAATTGAAGGAGAAAAACACTCTGAACCCCAAAAAAGGAATATTCAATCCCCAATATGGTCGCCAATTCTATTATGAGGAAAATCACTCTATGGTAAGGGGTAAAACACAATAAAAAAAATGACTGCAGAAATCAACTTTAATCCCATCTATTCTATATAAATGAAAATGCTAACTAGACAAGGTAAAGAGCCTACCTCATACGGGCATTCGATGAAGACCATCGTTGAGCACTCGACTCAAAGCTTTATACCTGCAACTTTTCCTCAACAACCAATATACGCAAGCATATGGCAATAATATATATTGTTAGCACATATAATAGCATAATACATCAACATTCATAAAAGATACGCGTATAAAATAATAATTCAAATATTTTCAAGACATCAATTGGACGAGAAAAGAGTATTTCTATTAAAATATGATCAATAGAAGTATACAAGTGACAAACTCTCATTTCATCACATCTCGGAACCAAGAAACTAAGTCCCTTTAAGCTGGGCCTCCACCACTTCAATCCTCCACCAAAGGCAAGCTCATATAAGAGAGACAATGAGGTTCTCCATCAAAGAGGGAAGAGCTTGGGGGTTGAACAATGTGTTTAGACTTTAAAGGACAAAGGGATGCAGACTCAATATGAAGTGAATAATTTCTCCAGAGTAACTTTGCTCTCAAAAGTTGAATTCTCTCCTCCTCCATGGTTTGGATATGGCCCAATTTATAGACTTCAAATGGAATTGAAGGGACGATTCAAAATGTTTTTAGTATATGGAAGGTCAAGGATCATGGACCTCATGACATGACATGAAAACCCAATACAATTTTTAATTTTGAGCACAAAACCCAATGTATGCGGCATGTAGTGGTGCAACCTATGTACACGCATGTTATATAATTGTTGGGGCGTGTATATGTCAAAAAATATGATTTTCTAGCTTTGGTAAGTGAAAAAGGGGACTTCAAGTCTGCATAGGTAAATGGAAAAGGACCTCTGAGCAAGTTGCATGGGATTAGGAAAATCTTGCTATAATAGCGCCAACAAATGGTTCCATTGTTGGGACTTGAAATATGTAATTGAGGGAATGTTTTGGAGGTTGACTAATAAAAACACCATCGAATGGTTGAAAAGGAAGGAACAAGAATTTTCCCTAAGAGAGAATAGAAACCCTAGATTGAGTGATGAACAATGGTTGCAATGGTATGTGTTAACAGAGCTACATGAGATTTTCTTTGGAAAATTTTTTATTATTTTGACTGAATGGTTAGAAATATTAGTGGAGAATACCAGAAGATATCGTACTGTAGTGTTGATGAATTGGAATCCTTATTTGGTAATACAATTCAATTATGCAAGTAATAAGACTTCCCATGCAATTGATTTCTAGTTGAACAACATAATGGGGGGTTATATTACAGAATTTGTAGTAGTTTGTACCCATTCATATAGTGTTGCAAAAAGATATTTCTTCAAGGGTCCATGCAGAAGGTTTATGAAAGAATTAGGTACATGGATAAATATGTTGTTGTGCGACAAGTGTGTGACGATGGAGTCTAATTGTTAAGGGGCTTCGTGCACATAAGGTAACTAGGGGATGACCAGAGGATAGTATGAAGGTAGGAAAGAATGAAGAAAAAAATGAATAAGGAAGGGAGGGAATGAGGATGCAGAGAAACAAAGAAAGTATATCATACGAAGAATATGAGTTTGGAGTACTGCACATTGGAAGAAGGTACAAAAGGTTGAAGATTGGGGTTGAGAAAAGAGAGCTACACAGTGAGTGTGAGAAGAGAGAACCTTGCATAGTAGTCCAGATCATAGAAATACTGCACATAGAAGGAGAGGAAGAGGATTCTCAGTTTAGTCTAATAATAGAAGATTCGTTAAGTCCTACTCATACTGGATCTTCTGTCGATTCCATGACCTCATGTGTGTCACCTGGATATGAGATAACATTTGAGGATTTGTCAAAAACACTTATAGTTAGTGGAGGGAGACAGAGTAGAAGTAGCCATCGCAGTGGAAGAAATACATGGATTAAGAGTCATCCAACATCACCAAGGAGAGGTACTACACAAAAAAACATGGCAAGGTTAGATAACACATTGAGACTGCCTGAGTTCCAGGGAGTTGGGTCAGAGGACCCAAAACAACATCTATTTGTATGTGAGAAAATTTGGGCTACAAACAATGTACAGGATAAGGTTGTAAATATTGCACAGTTGAAAACAATGTTTAGAGGTCACGCATTAGTATGGTACATGAAACTGTAGAGTACTACACCTACAGATTAAGCAAGGACACTGGCATAAATTAGACAAGAAATGTTGAAATATTTCAAGAAGCCAAAGTTTGAGTCATAGTACATCACATAATTGAAGGAAATAAAATAGGTGTAGTCTGAATTAGTTTGGGACTATAATCAAAGATTTAAGGATTTGATGGGTAGATTGGCATTTCATATTCCTAATCAATAAAGCAGAGAATGGTTTATTACATAACTATTGCCACACATTCGCTACCCATTGATACAACAGAAGGTTGTGTTGTATCCTGAAGCTTTGGAGATTGCAATGAATATGGAATCATCTCTTGTAGGAGATGGTGGGGGGATGGTTCAAGTCCATACATAGTTAGTTTCCTTGACAATTCAATTGGAAGAACTAACAAAAGGAAAGGAGAAGCGGGAACAAGTTTGGTGTACCAAGTGTAGGATTGAAGTCCACCATAAGGATGAATGCCCCTCTTTTGCACAATATTTGGATACTGGAGCACCAACTCCATTAACTGGTGGAAGGTACTATGAAATATGCAAAAAATGGGGCTATCATCCACCTGATTTTCCATTGTTGAAGAAATACTAGAGTACACCAAGAAATTTATTCTGTAACTTCTGCAAGTCAGAAGGGCACGAAGAGAAGGAGTGTCATGCATTCGATTTGATGAGAGAGTGCAATTCAGATATGCATAGGATTCAAGAGGAGAATTTTGCGACAAAAGGAGGTGGTCCACAGTATAATTATAATCAAAGAGGGAAATCGAGGAGGATTTGGAAGAGGTCGAAGAAAATAAAGTTTAGGTAGAGGAGGTCAAGGACCAATAATATGCTACAATTGTAATCAACCATGACACTTAGCTCGTGAATTCCTGAATCCTTGTACAACCTGCAAATATTGTAGAGCACTGGATCATGTGAAATAATATTGTCCTCAAATAATTGTGAAGTGGAAGGAAAGAAGGAATCAAAACCAGAACCCAATTCAGAATGTACAAAAGATATCAACTGATAAATGTAATGAAGGACCTATAATAGCATCTGTCACGCATGAGGGAGATAGAATTGGGGTTGATGTGATGAATGGAGGGAGGAAGTTTGAGAAATGGGTGAGGAAATTAGCAGGACCTATGCTGAAATTTAAACCTCAACAAGAAAAGGAGACATATCAAAGGAAAAGAAAATATATTATAGGATCGGATTGGGTAGCATCAACATCATATGCGTCTCTTATAGTCGACATGCCTCCAATATGTGATCGTACTATACCATAAAAGTCACTTGAGAAGTGTTCGACAACACAGGTATTCCAACAGACGACAAACACCTTCAGTAACCACTCACATAACCATATCAAAGATCAACAAACCGATGTTTTCACGTGGTAAAACCCCTATGGGGAAACATCCATGGCCCCAACCAACACAACTACTTGGAGCATTTTTTTAATGCAAAAGAAAAATATTACAGAGATATTTTACAAGAGAGTTTCTCACAATCAATCATCGACAAATTAACCTCTATGCTCTTTAAATAGAGATCATGGACCAATCGGGTGTTAAGCCACGAATCAATGGCTGTTACAATTGAGGAGAATATGAACTGTCAGATCACTCTATGTCGAGAACATATCTTGACCATCGGATTTCCTAACTACAAATGCATACTAATTCATACTAAAGAAACACACTTTTACCTAATGACACATTAGACCAAGTAGATCATAACTAACTCCTAAGTGTCTAATTATCCTAACACCCCCCCTTAAGAACAACTTGGGATAGGATTGAAGGATTTACAATGTTGACACAATAGGAGAATGAATGAGGCATTAGAGACTATCCCCCATTAATGACAACTTCTTGAACTCCTAACATAGATCGAAGTTTGGAAAACTTTGCTTCTGTAAGAGACTTGGTGAAAATGTCAGCAACTTGATCTTCTATAGGGAAAAAGAGAACTTTAATAACTTGATCATGAATGAGCTTTCTGATGAAGTGCATGTGTAGTTTGATGTGCTTGTTGCGCTGATGTTGAACTGGGTCTTTGGCAAGATTGATGGAACTTTGATTGTCACACCAAAGGCTGGTCGGATGTTGTTGCTCAAATCCAAACTCTAAAAGGATCTATCGAAGCCACAAGGATTTCTGACTTTCATTTACCATTGCTCGATACTCTGCTTCTGCTAAAGAAAGTGCAATAGCCTATTGTTTCTTATAGGCCCAAGTGACATGTCCAGAACTAAGGCTGAAAACATAACCTGCAATAGAATTTCGATCATTAGGGTATTCGTCCCAATTTGAATCAGTGAAACCAACCAATAAGGGATTCCCCCGGGAACTGTAATGCATCCCGAACTGAACTGTACCATGGACATAGCGAAGTATCCTTTTAGCTTCTTTCCAATGGCTTTCATGGGGTGTTTGCATATACCAGGAAATAAGACCAACAACAAAGGAAAGATCAGGACGAGTATGAGTCAAGTATAATAGGCTACCAACTAACTGACGGTACAGGGTGGCATCAACTTCAAGAGAAGTACATGTGGTAGTAAGCTTGACTCCAGACTGGAAGGGAGAAGGGGTTGGCTTACAATCATCCATGTGAAAGAGACGAAGAAGGTCACAAGAATATTTAGACTAGGAAAGAAAAATTACTTCATTGGTTTGCAAAACTTGGAGGCCAAGGATATAGTACAAAAAGCCTAAGTCTGTCATTTCAAATTTCTTCTTAAGGCTAGTTTTCACATGGTTTAAAATTTTTCAGTCACTACCAGTAAGGATAAGGTCATCAACATAAAGGACAAGGATTATGAGATGCCTTCCTACTTTCTTGGTATAGACATTAGGATCAGAATGGCATATAGAGAATCCAATGGAAATAAGAAAGCCACCCATTTTGGCATACCAAGATCAAGGATCTTGCTTGAGTCCATAAAGAGTTTTCTTAAGGCGAAAAACAAGGCTAGGATCATTCTGGATATAGCCATGAGGTTGTTCCATGTAGATTTCTTCTTGCAAATCTCTGTGCAAGAAGGCAGATTTAACATCCATCTGATGGACCTCCCATTTATGTGAGGCAACAAGGGCAAGAACAAGGCAGATGGAATTCATTTTGGCTATAGGGGAAAAGGTTTCATTATAGTCAATTCCTTCAACTTGGAAAAATCCATTGGCAACTAACTGAGCTTTGTGTCTTTAAACACTTCCATCTGATGCATACTTATTTATGTATACCCATTTACATTTGACAAGTTTTCTTCCTTTTAGAAGAGGTACAAGATCCCAAGTATCATTTTCCATTAAAAAATGATACTCTTCATTCATTGTTGTATCCCAATCTGGATGACCTGAAGCTTTTGCAAATGTCTCTGGATCATGATTTTCTAAAACTTGAGCCAAAAGAGAAGAGGTTTGTTGGAACTTTGAACATGTCTGATGCTGATCTGAAGGATCACTGACAAGATCACCAGCTGCTTCTCATGTTGAATGAACCAATCTAGGAAGCGATGGAGTTGGTGTTGGTTCAGGTTCAAAGGACTCATCTGGAGGAAGGTCAACAGGAGGAGGTGGGTTTTCATCCTCACTATTATCATCTAAAGAAGAAACCAAAACAGAAGAAGGCACAAACGTTGAAAATGGCTCGCAGGACGAAGAGGGCACAACCACTAAATTAGGCTCGCAGGCCAAATAAGCCACACATGCCGAATTAGGCTCATACGCCAAAATATTTTCATCAAATTTAACATATCTTCTAATAATAATTTCAATACAATGTGGTTGAATAAGTCTATAACCTTTGACATCTTCAGAATAACCAAAAAAATACACTTCTCACTTTTAGGCTGCAATGATTTCCTTTTCTCATTAGAAATGTGAGCCCATGCTATACTGCCAAATACACGAAAGTGACTTACATCTAGTCTGATTTTAGTCCAAGCTTCTTCCGATGTTATATTTTTAAGAGCCTTTGTGGGAGTACGATTGACTATGTAATTTGCACAGTTGATTGCTTCCGCCCAATACTTTAGACTTAATCCCTTAGATTGGATCATACAATTAGCCATTTATTTTAATGTGTAGTTCTTTCTCTCAACAACACCATTTTGTTGTGGTGTATATGGAACAGTGTGTTGCATTAGGATGCCCTGTGTAGTGCAATAACTTGTAAAATTATTGTTCATATATTCACCTCCATTATTTGTTCTTAAATTTTGAATTTGATGTCTAGATTGCTTTTCTACAAGGGCCTTATAGGCCAAAAACTTGTCAAAAACTTCACTCTTAAGTTTTAAGAAGTAAACCCAAGTACGTCTGGAAAAGTCATCAATGAAAGTTAGGAAATACTTGCACCCAGAAAAACAAGGAGAAGAAAGTGGACCACACAAATCACTGTGAACAAGTTGCAAAGGGCCCGAGGCGTGCCAAGAGGCACATTTGTCAAAACTTTCCCATTGATGTTTGCCAAGAACACAGCCGACACAAACACCATCTCTACATGAAACAAGAGGAAGAACATTCACCATTTGTTGATTACATAGTTGTTGCAATGAGTTATAGTTTAGATGACCAAACCGCTCATGTCAAAGTTTTCTCAAGTCATCGCTATGAGAAACAAAAATTGATGACCCAAAGTTGTCAAATTTGTACAACCTGGTAATATCATCAACAATTCCAGTTGCAAGAAAATGCTTAGGATCTTTTAGATATTTGATTACAACTTGGTGAGGTGAAAACTCTATGGTTTTACCTTTACCTGAATGAGTTATTTGATATACTGATAGAAGGTTACAAGAAAGACTTGGAACACATTATACATCATTGAAATGATTGTTTTCTACTTGAACTATTCCAGATCTTTCAACACTAAGAGATATATCATCACCAAAAAATATTTTCTTGGTGTTACATTCATTTAGAGCAGATAATATGTCTCTATCCTTAGCCATATGATAATATGCTCCAGAATCAATAAGCCACTTATCAGAAGAAGAAGTATAAGTTGTATTGAAGGAGAAACCAGAAGTAGAAAGTGCATGTCCATGAGAAGAAGAAGAAGAAGAAGAAGAAGAAGAATCAATACGAATGTTGTGCTTCTTCACCACTGCTGCTAAATCTGCCATCTTCTTGAAACATTTGGACTCATCATGACCATCTTTATCAAAAAATTTGTAATGTCTGTCAATATTCTTACTTTTATATTTTTCTCCTTTGTCACCATTAGGAGCGAAAGATGTCTGAGTGGGTTTGGGACCCTTATATTGCTTCTTGTTGTGGCAAGGATATTGCTTCTTGGTATTTTTGGGTTTATCTTTCTGATGGATAGGTAAGGATTGGTTGGAGGTACTTGTAGTGCTGATCACTCCAAGCTGTACAAGATTATCTTTCTCTCTAATCAAAGCATCACAAAAGTTTTCAAGACTGGGTTTTTTATAAGCTACCCCTAGAGCCTCTTGCATGGCATAAAAGGTAGATACAAACACAAAATATGCACTACCTAGGTTATAAAGTATAACATAGATGCAACACTCTTCTTCTATCTTTATATTACATTCTTCACATAAAAGTCTGAGTGTTTTAAACTTAGATAGACAGTCTTCAATGCAATAAAAATCATTTGGACTTAAAGTCAATGCTTGATTTTCTAACTGTTGTGCTCAAATAATATTGTGTTTACCAAACACAGATTCAATCTTTTCCCAAGATTCTTTAGGTTGATCAATTGATTGAAGGTGGAACCTTAAATCAGGAGAGATGGACATTCTGATTAATCCACGTGCTTCGCCATTCCTATTATCCCATTTGAATTTCTTATCAACATCAGTGGGTGTTGTTTCCTTCCCCAAGGTAATCCGGTACAATCCTTTGCTTCTTAATAAATCCTCCATATGGGATTTCCATTGGAATTAGTTTGTGTTGGTAAGCAAGAGATCGAATAGTTATGCGGTTTTAAGAAAAAAATGTCACTGAAAACGGACTTTGAATGTGAGAGTTATGCCCTTTTTAAAAAAAGACATAAACAGTAACCAAAGGACCACGTGGTAGTGTAAGTTTCTTTATGAAGTGACCCACTTTTATAAAGAGAAGTGGGGATCACTTTTACAAAGAAAATCTACATGCAAATAAATAACTCTAAAATAAAATATTAAAGCTACTTATAGTGATTCACTTTTATACTTGAAGTGAAATACACTTTACAATTTTAGCATGAACTTTTTCAAAAAAAGTAACACAAGAGAGACTTGACCTCAAGACCTCTTACTTAATAAGGAAACTTTTACCCAAATGGTCTAGCAAAACATATTGTAATGTTTAGAAGGAGGATTGGGTTGTTTTTGTTGTTGTTGACAGCCTTAGAGACCATGTGCTAAAAAAAACTCTTTTCACACAAGAAAAAAAATTCCACTTCTCAATGACAACAAGGGTTAGATCTCGGTTAGCTTGCCCATAAGATGCACCTTTTCTTATCTGTTTCTCATTTTTCAAGATCGCACTAGTGTTGGCACAGGAGTAGACCCAGGGTTCAATGCTACAACAACGCACCAACAAAACCCTAACTACCGACCCTTTCGGCAACACCTGGAAAGCAGATGAAGTCTCACTCGAGGTAGAGGAAGAGGTGGTTGCAAGACTCAGGTGTTTGCAACCTTAGCTGGGACACATATTTGTGGTTATGATACTTAATAGAGCACTTAGCACCATTAGTTCCTCAATATGAAATCAATATCCACTTCGTTGATAAAAAAGAGCTTCGCAGCATTCACATTGATCTAATGTATTTAACACTTAGCATAGGTAAATAGATCGGATCTAGTAGATTAGGCACTAAGGATATTCATACAGATCATATCTAACATTCTCACATATCATTAGCACTAAGCATAAGCAGAGTTATCTAATCATCTCAAAGCACTTAGCAAATAACATATAAACGCATCAGAACATCACACAGAGAAGAGTAACACAGTATTTGCGTGATTCACCCCCACCCTGGGGCTACGTCCACCAACTCTTATTATTTATTAGCTTCTTCAATAGGTTACATGAACACAGCCTCAGAACCCTTCTCCGCATAGGACATAAGATCTGCACAGTTCGCTAGATCCTTCTTCCTTGCGTTACAGCACAAAGCCTTCCACCGTCTGTTACAACCACTTGCACTTAGCTCTACAAGTCTCTTATAGTCATGCACAAAGCACTTACAGACCCTACTGGCACTTAGCATACATTTACATGTGACTAGTGGCCTAACATCACATAGATGATCCTCCTTACATTGCCTAGACATCTATTTATACATTACAAAATAGGCCTAAGCATGGGTAAACCCATGGGTCGACATCCCAATCCCAATACATAATCTCAAAAACCCAAAAGGGACCCAAAAATGGGCCGAGATCCCATGATCTCTACTTCATCTTACGCTCCTCCTTCGACAGGCTGTCGAAGTCCAAAATAGGTCAACATGACCAAGAATCTCCCAAAACTTGGTCAAGGGCCAACAGGCCCCCAACACTCACCTGTGACTCATCCTGAGTCACTCTGGTCTAACTAGTTCTACCTCGAAAGCCTTGATCTTGGCTCGAGCTGCTTCGACCTGATGTTGTGCTACAACCTCTTGCTCGGTGAACTCCTAGATTACTACATCGTTCACTGGCCCTTATAGGCGTTGTTCTGCTGCGGTGACAACCTGTTCTAGCTATGCTCCTCGACTTCCAACCTTTGTGAATAATTGGCATGCCTTATCTTGTATTGGTTGGATCCGTCAAGTTACTTCCATAACTTTTCTTTGAATCACATGCATATGCTGCTGGGTGGTGTGTTTCTCTTGAGACCGCTTCATTATTTCCAAGGTCAACAGGGCCTTCAACTACACCGGTAGTGTGTCTGCGTGCTGCTTCGCTTCCTTAAGCTGCGAATCCAATGCCTGTAACTCTAGATTCTCAGTGAGGCTCTCATATGTTTGGGCACTGCAATTACTCAGCTGATTGCATTCCAGGGAAAGAGCTTTTAGTCTGTCAATTGCACTGTAGGTAGTTGCTTCCCTTATGTCTCTTACATCTTGTGGAGTTTCGGGCATAGTGCGTAGTTCCAAATCTACGATACATTGTTGTAGCCACTATATCACTTCTTCAAGTTGCACCACCTACTATGGAACTCGCTCTTCAGTCTTTACTTCTATGATTGTTACAGAGAGAAGTGCTATGTTGACCATTTCCTTTACTTCGAGTTGCTCAGTGAGCAATTGTTCCTTGCTTTGTTGTAGTTGTGATTTTTCTTCATCCCACTTCACTTGGAGAGAAATATTTTCCTGTTCTGTAGTACTGCGTTGCTCTAGAAGGACTCCCTGTACTTGTGCCAAAGCCTAGGTGGCTTGCGATGTTTCTTCATGTGCTCATCGAAGGCGAGCTTCGACTGTATCAGTGATTCGGTGGAGTTGAGTTGGCTCATCTCCTAGTTCTGGTGTTCCTAATGGTAGAGGCACATTTTAACCCACACGGTTGGATTGTATTTCTTGTTGTACCCCTTGGAGATCAACCTCAATTTGATTGTACATCTCTTCCTGCTTAGCCTCTTCTTTTTTTACTATCTCCAGCGAAGCAACATTCAGGGCTACTACGATGAAACAAAAGTCATCAAGGGTGAGGATAGTCTTCAACTTGGTCATTTT
>JASDQU010739610.1:24506-34519 GCA_032191745.1 Picea mariana
GAATTAGTGGTGTTGCATAAAAATAAATGCAGATTGGCTAGAAGATTTTGACATAATGCAAAATCGAACGGATAATTCGTCAAAGATACGAAGTTGACTGAGCATTAAGGAAGGTAATGAATGCAAACCATTAGTGGATTATATGGAAAGTTTAGTTGTGAAGGGAAGTTACCGGATGACGATGAAGTATACAAGCAAGTATAGGTTTGATAGGGAAAGTTTATTGTCAGTTAGAATTCACGTAAAGAGCCAAAGTCTTAGAGCTGAGATACCGAGTACAGTTAAAAATAGAGACTAGTGTTGAAAAGGCAGATGACACCACCAAAGGAAACAACAACTTCAACTTTAGTACCAAAGAAATTGTGCACTCAACCAGAGACGAACAAAGTTCACTCACACAAATGTAGTAACCAAATTTGGCTTACGAGTAGAATATCCAAAATACTTGGAATATAAAGATATCCATGAGAATAATAAATAATATATAAATGTATGAGAGAATGAATAAGATGTCAATTACAATGAGAATGAAGGCCTTATATACCCACGCAAGGGTTCCCTTCCATGAAGAGATATGACCTTTCATCATGGAGGTGTCTCTTCATTATTAATAATTAACTATTTATTATTTATTATTATTTGTATTTTGTAATCTATTTACATTTATTATTATATATATTGTGTTCATAAAATTGTCTTCCCCTTAAAAATGCTTTGTCACCAAAGAATACTTATGGAACACTTATCTCTTGCTCTGGATTGTAATATTGTCTCTTGGTTTTTTGTTCCTGAATTTGTGATCCTTGAGGACTTGAAATGATAGGATCTTCTGAGTGTTGAGCAGAACTGTCGAATTGTAAAGGAGTCTTCCCACCCCAGTTTGATCTTTTGCATAATTGGGAATTTATATGGTTCTTGGAAAGAACTTGATGTATTTTGACTCCCATTATAGCTTCTAATTTGAGCACCAGATGTATTGGAAGTAATATTCTTCGACATATCGGTCATTTGTTTCTGTTGATACATTGATTGGTTGAAGTATTGACTTTTGTGATTAGGATGTCGATAAGGAATCCTTGCAACTTGATATTTACTTTGTATACTTGTATATTTTTCTTGATTAACTTTTGGAATTGAGTCTTCTTCATACCCCTGGATTGTTTCTACTTCAACATTTAAAGACTTCTTTACATCAGTTGCATTTTCATCCTTTTGAGTTGTAAGGTTGACTGGGTCTATATTGATTCTCTTATCCAGGTTTGGGATTTTTACATCTAAAGAATTCTCTAGTTCCATAGGTTTAGTCATTGTCTCTTTATCGACTATTGATTTTTTTCGATATAGATCTCCTTGTAAAGAATTCTTATCATGCTTAATATTTTTAATTTGTATTAGTAATTCATGATTATGTTGTTTTAAATGTAAAATCTCTTCTTTATCTTCTGACTTGTCAATTTTATTTTTTGATTCTACATTCTCCTTTCTTTTGGCTTTTAAGAATTTTATTTGTTCTAGTAACTTATGATTAAGGTTCCTTAGGCATGATCTTTGTTGGCCCTTGACCAAGTTTTGAGGAAACATTGGTCGTGTTTGACCACTTTTGGGACTTTGATAGGTTGGTTTAAGATGGAGCGCCCAAGTGGAGTTGAGATCATGGGATCTCACTTGTTTTGCGGGCTTGTGGACCCAACAAAGGGTTTACTAGGGTTTATGTAATGGGTTATGGGATGTCGACCCATGGGTTTACCCATGATTAGGGCCTTTTGTAAATGCATAAATAAGTGGCTAAGTGATGTAAGAAGTGGGGTTGGCTATGTGCACATTATGTTGTAAGTGTTAATGTTGGCTTTGTGCAATAATACGTTAAGGTTTGAAGAGATGAGTGAAAGAGGTTGTAAGTTGATTTTTGAAAATATAATGTGTAGAGTGAGGCTCTGTGCTAATAAGGAGTTGGCTCTCTTCCTTGACCTCATTTTGGGAAGGAGGATCTAGTGCGCAGTGCGCAGATTTCCTATCCTTTGTGGAGTTTGGCTTTGTGGCTTTGTGCACAGGAGTGACTGAATGTAAGAAGATTGAAGACTAATAAAGAATAAGAAGAAATTGGTGGACGTATCCCCACACTAGGGTGAACCATGTATATCTTGTGTATTAATGTTCTTTGTGTGATGTGAATAATGTTGTTTGTCTACTTAGTGTTGTTGTTATAATGTATGATGAATGCATCTGATGTTATTGCTTAGTGCTTAATGGTATTAAATATAAATGAATGCTATATCTGAGCTAATGCTATGTGCTAAGTGATTGAAAGTGCTTGATATTTATTTTTACTACGTTGATTTGTAATAAGGGTTCAATCTGCGACGTGAATGAGACTCATGAATTAAGGCATATTGTTTTCTAATTTCTCTGCTAAGTGTTGTAATCATAGATCTGTGTCCCATCTTGGTTGTAGACACTTGAGTCCTGCAACCGCCCTCGCCTCTAGTTCGGGTGAGACTTCATCTATTTCGCAAGTGTTTCCAAAAGGGCTGATATTTAGGGTTTTGTTGGTGCGTTGTTGAAACGTTGAACCCTGGGTCTACCCCTGAGCCAACAAATGGTTTTGTTGTTGAGACATGAAACTGTGACTGCTGGGAACTAAAGAAAAGAGAAATATTTGTGCGTAGATCTGCTAATGTAGTGCACAATATTCTAATTGACTAGCGAATCTCTGTGTTAAGAAAGAAACCTGATCTGAAGAAAAGAGGTAAGATCTTAAATCTTTGTTCTTTGGTAATGGTAAGATAAGTGGAAATGTTTTCTTCAAAATCATGAATCTAGGTATGTTTGATAGATTATGTCCCAGTGTTAGAAGCAGGCTAAAGGCCAAAGAGGAAAAGCATGGAATTTTTGGTAAAGAAAGCTTGCACAAGAGAAGAAACAACTAGAAGGAAACACAACACTTGCGCATGCAAGGAAGGCCGACATAAGGAAAGAGACAGCTGGAAGGAAGAAAAACATGTACGCATGGGAGGAATACCTAACGATGGTAGGTTTAGGGTTTTGTTAAGGTATTGTAAATAGTTGAAGAGCCCGAAATGTATAAATATAGATGTTTAGGCATCATGGTCGGTTCACTTCGGAGTACTATTATGCTATTGTAAGTTACACATGAGTTGATGCGATAGGTAATGTTTTGCTGTAAGACCTATTTTGTATATGCTATTGAGATATAGAGGATGTGGGTGGGTAGATATTGAGCATTAGATCGCAGGTTGTGGAGCTTGGTGTGATCTAATCCACCTTATATAGATCTTACCCATCAGAGTATAATTGTAAGTGCGTGGAGATGCAACAACAGAATTACTATAATAAAAGAGATGAGAGCCAAATATTTAGGGACGTAGCCCAGGAGGGGGTGAACCATGGTAACATCTATGTTATGTGATGAATGTTTTCACATATTATTGTCCAAAGCAGTTATTATTATGTTGAATGAATGCGTTATTCTATTGCTTGTTGAGTGCTTTTGAGAAACTGAAGGAATAAGCCTATGGATTTATTGCATTAATCGTGAATAATAGTATGTTTCATTTACAAGTGATAATGATGGTTCAATATTTAGCTCCCTTATATCACACTCAATCCTAGGTTGTAAACACCTGAGTATTACAGCCACCCATTAAAGCTATCTCGGGTGAGACTATGCAGCGCATCCTGTGTGTTGCGTTGCCTTCTGGTTTACTTGGAGGGATGATAGTTTTAGAGGCTTTGTTGGAAACCTGAACATGCATGAATCCTAGGTCAATAAACTCAGACAGTATAGGAGAGAAGTAACCAACAAATGGTTCTGTTGTCATTAGTAGGAACAAGAGCGGATTGAGTAGATAAGATAACTTGAAGATTTGTCAGAAGAAGGTTAAGAAAAGGTTAGGGAAGAGACCAATGAGCCATTATGAGGGAATGTTGAGGCTGTGGAATCCCACAAAAGAAGAGATCAAAAATTGGCTAAGAACTAAGGAGCTAGAGTTCGCACAAAAATACAATAGAAACCCTAGAGTAACACCTCACAAATATCTTTTAGAAAAACGTGTTTACTGACTTACACAAAGTCTTTTTCTATGATTTTCCACATCTATTACAGGAGTAGATACCAAGGTTGAAGGATAACCATGCAACGAACCGGATTTGACAGCTAGAGTGGACCCTAGTACAGATTGAGCAACTTTAGTAGGCGAACAACAAGTTCACCCACGCAGTAGACTTTTGGCTTGATAGTTTTCTGTAGACACAACAAATTCATACAGTGCAGTGGAGCAAGAGTTTATATGGGGACCTCAAGGAAGGTACATTCGATCACTCTATACTTCAATTAAGACATTGCTATATAACAAAGGTGTAATGACAATGGAATTAGACAGCTAAATTTCCCTGCGTGGATGGGGGAAGGGGGAAAGAACTGACAGAAAGAGGAGAAATGGAAGGAGGAAAGGATAAGAGAAAGAAGGAAGAACCCTTGGACCCAATCATGATGGATGACGACCAGATCTGGTGGATATTGGAGACAACTGGAAAGACGCGTAGCGGAGCACCCTACTAATACAGGGTGAATACCAAGAAAAGAGTTATAGCCGCGAGGGAAGGCTTAGCGAGTGATGAGGAAGAGGTAGAGGATCTCTGGGCTGTGGTGAAGATTGAGGAAATCATGTGCACAACATATGAGTGAAAGATGAGAGGTCCAAGAGAGGGAGGAGAAGGCAACCATCCTATCCATATTAATGTCAGTATAGAACCCATAAACCCATGTGAAAGTAATACACCAAAGAGAACACCACCATTTAGACAACCGAAGTTCGGAGGAAGTCCGACAATAGGAAGTACATCGACATAAGGAGCAACAACTGGAGGAGCCAGTTTAGGCTGCAGTAGTCAGGTATCTACACCGCGAGGAGGTAGTAGTTCAAAATTCAGAATGGCAAGACATGATCCCACCATCATGCTGCCCTAATTTTGAGGAGAAGCAGCAGAAGACCCTGAGAAACATTTGTTCATTTGTGCAAATATCTGGGAAGCAAAACAGATCACTGATGAAGATACCAAACTTGAACAACTAGTTATTACACTAAGAGACCCCACACTAGACTGGTACATGAGTTTAGACGCAAATACTGCCCCTGGGACTACAAGGAAACTGGCAGACATTAAGAAGCTACTGATAAATGAGTTCCATAATCCGAGCTCAAAGGATCCGTACATGAATGAGATGATCGAAATAAGACAGAAACTAGGAGAATCTGTGTGGGAGATTGATCAGAGATTCAAGAGACTGAAGGGAAAGTTAAAATATCTCATGAATGAGATGCAACATGGACACATGTTTGTCAATTCACTACTCGCACACTTAAATTATCCATTGTGACAACATAAGTTCCAAACTCAGGTAGAGGATCTTCAGGCAGCCTTACAACTGCAAGAAAACCAGTACCAACAAACGGACCTAGCTATTGAAGAATTGAAGGAGGACTTGAAGAATTTAACATTTCAACTAAACTAGAATAAGAACAAAGAAAAACAAGAAGTTGTTTGGTGCACCACATGCAGGACAAAAGGACACCACAAGAACGAATTCCCAACATTCGCGCAGTATATGGAAGCATGAATGCCAAATACACTACTAATAGGAGGATTGTGGTGCAAAATCTGCAAGAAACCGAGTCACGACCCTTATCACTGCATGATGATGCAGGAATACTAGATAGTCCCGAAGAGCTCATATTGCACCTTTTGCAAGTCAGTGGGCAATGATGACAAAGATTGCAGAACTATGGAGTTGATGCAGGAAAGGAAATCAGACACATATAGAGTGCAGGCATAAATGATGATTTGGCAAGCCACACCAAAGTTTAATCAAGGTCCAACTCCATACAACATTGCGCAACAACAATACAATACCGCGCAAAAACCATATAATAATGCGCAACCGCAGTACAACATGACATAGCCTCAGTACAATACTGCAGTATAATCAGGAGCCTCAGTATAATGTGCCGAGAGGAGATCTAGCAGGATATAGAGGTGGAGGACGAGCCCGAGGAGGTTTCGGACGAGGTAGAGGACCAGTGGTGTGTCACAATTGTCAACAACTAGGACATTACACAAGGGAATGTCCACTTCCACCAACAACCTGTATGTATTGTCACGCATCGGACCATGATATAGAAGAATGTCTAACAGTACTAGTAAAGATTCAGGAAAAGAGGAATTAGAGCAACAAGAATGTTCAGTGGATTTTCGCTGAAGTAAGGGATGAAGGATGAAACATTAATATAGTTACTCGCAGAGGAGTGAAAAAAGGGGATGACACTGTTCAACAAGCGTGAGCACAAAATCAATGGGTGAAAAAGAATTATGAACCAAGGAAGCAGTTCGACGCACAGAAGGAAAAAGAGATGTTTAATCAAGCCCAACAAGAATTTCAAAAGGAATATATTGTGACGAATTCAACGATGCAACAAAGAAAGGAAGCACCCGAATACGAAATGCCTCCACTATTGGATTATACCAGTGAAATACATTCCATAGGCCAAGTAAGTACAATCAAAGACTTTTTGCAATTATGTGTAAAGGTATTAAGTGATCCATCATATGTGAAAATCTTGCAAAACATACTAGAAAATTGTAGCCTCGAGATGGAATAAAAGATAGAACCAAAAACTGTCAATCACCTACACACAAGAAGAAGAACAAGTAGACAATTTAGACTAAATGCCAACATTGGATATTTCAATATGGGAGACATTATACTAGATCTAGGATTTGAAGTTAATGTACTACAAAAGAAGACATGGCAATGCATGGGAGAGCCCACATTAGGATATTCACATGTTCAATTGAAACTAGAAAACCAACACAGAGTCATACCGATAGGAAGACTTAAAGGAGTGATAGTAGACCTAGATGGAGTGCACAATAAAGAAGATTTTAAAGTATTGAAATAGTGGAAGACATGACACCTTACCCAACATTACTTGGTCTAGATTGGGAATTTGACAACCAAGCCATAATCAACTTAAAGACAAGAAAAATGACATTTGATTAAGAAGAATATATAGCACCATTAGACCCATCATAAGGAGAGAGGTTCGTAGAACCTACTTGTTTGGACCTAGAGGAAATCGTCCAGTTGTACAGAACGACTTCACGCAATGAGGATTACGTAAACCCAACTGTAGACAGGATACTTAATTGGCAGAGCATCACTTCCTGTGAAAAAGATTCAGATACTGGTTTAGAGAACTGGAAACAAAGGCTACATGAAGTATTCACAAGGAGATGTGCATGAATAGACTGCTTCGTAAGATGGGTAGGCATAGAAATTAGAGAACCACCCAGTTTCCATGGAGTAAATGATTTGGAAACATTCTTAGCACAGTATGAAGATGAAGTCTTAGATAACTAGAGATTGTTAGTACTTAATCTAGCACTCAAGGCCACACCTACATGATGGTGGGGCGCACACAAAGAGACAATCACAGACTGGTACCAATGCAAGCGATTACTGCATAAAAAGTTCGGCGCAGAACAAAAAAATAACAAACAACAGAAGTATGATGGACAAAGAGCACTAGCAAAACACTTGGAGTGTAGAAAACTATGGAAAATGACACCTCCATAGGAATGGCCTCATTATTTTATACATACTCCAGAGGGCATACCAGCAAACTGGTATACAAACTAGGAATTGCGCAAAGGAACTATGGCCTAGATGACATTGCAACATAATTTTACAGTCAATTTCTCATTCGAGCATGAGAACGCCAACATAGATGTCGCATTGAAGAATATAAGAGGGGTGATATTCATCGAAGAGCCGGAAGTTGAAATGATCACAAAAGAACAAAAACGAAACAAACAAGCAGTTAAATAACTTTTTTCATGTTACCATGTGAAAGAGAAAGCACCGAATGAAGATGATCCACGTGATATTCAGATTGAAGAAGTAGAAGGAGAAAGAGAAGTGGAAGGTCCACCTATAGAATCAGAAGTTATTTTTGCATTGATCAAAGTAAAGAAAGTCAATATTGGGACAACTGAGCAGCCCAAAATGGAAAGCATTGGAGACTACTGGGATGAGCAGACAGTAGAAAGCATCACAGAGATGTTGCGCGACTACAACGACTTGTTTCTTAAAACATTTACAGAGATGAAGGGCATAGCAGGAGAGCTAGGAGAGATGAAGATACCACTTAGACCAGAAGTGATATCGATCAGACAATGACCATATAGACTAAATCCCATATATAAGCTGAAAGTCAAAGTTCAGATTGATAGGATGCTAGAAGCCGACATCATAGAACTGGTCAAAGAATAAGAATGGATAAGCTCGATGGTAGTACAGGACAATAAACCAGGAGGGATCAAGATATGTGTCAACTTGCGGAAGTTGAATGATGCATGCCTACACAACCCATTCCCTACACCCTTCATGGATGAAGTGTTATAGAACGTAGGAGGACACGAAGCCTACTTATTCACTAATGGATTCTCAGGATACCATCAGATCAAGATAGCACAAGAAGACATATACAAGACCACATTTTCAAAAAAATGGGGATCTTATCAGTACACATTCATTCTGTTTGGACTGAATAATGCACCAAAAATATTTTCTATAGTCATTGTTGCGTTTAAGGAATTTATCCACAGTTCCTAGAAGTTTACTTGGACGATTGGACAATTTACAGTTTGTTGAAATACCATGTAGAAGTCTTACGCCTAATATTAGAAAGATGCATACAGTGTCAAATATCACTAAACATAAAAAAATGCATATTCGGAACACCGTTCAGGATACTATTGGGCCATATAGTATGCAAATAGGGTTTATTAGTAGATCCTGCAAAGATCGTAGTCATTATTAACTTACCACCACCAAAAATAGTTCGTCAACTAAGAGAGACGTTGGGACACATAGGTTACTATGGGAAATTTATCAAAGTTTACGCATAGATAACTGCACCAATGGAAAAGCTACTAAGAAACGATACAAAGTTTTAGTGGAACGATGAGTGCCAACATGGTCTGGATACCCTAAAGGAAAATATGGTCACCGCACCAATATTAGTCTTTCCAAATTGGGAGAAGACATTCCACGTACATGTAGATGCATCAGCCATAGCACTTGGAGATATCTTAGCGCAACTAGGAGCGGGGGACTTGGATCACCCGATAGAATTTGTAAGTAGAAAGGTATCTGACTCAGAACAGAACTATAACACGATAGAAAGAGGAGGCCTAGCTATGGTCTATGCACTGCAAAAGTTTAGACATTACTTATTGGGGAAACACTTTAAGATGTTCACAGATCACTAAGCCTTGAAATATTTAGTCAACAAGCCAATGTTGGGGGGGCAAATCTATAGATGGTTACTACTATTCCAAGAATTTGACTTTGAAGTAATCGAAAAACCAAGAAAGCTAAATGCAGGACCTAACCACCTATAAAGAGTCACCAATGGAGAAGAACCTACAAACTTGGAGGACAACTTTTCGGATGCACAACTATTCTTAGTTCAGATCACTGATGAATACTTCAAAGATATCATCCAGTACTTGAGAACAAGTACTGCACCGCAAGAGTATAATACTGCGTAGAAGAAAAAGCCGGTAGTCTGCGCTGTCGACTATCAACTGATTGCAGGACATTTATATAAGATGGGCGCAGATAACATCTTGTGAATATATGTGTTAGAACATGAAATACCAAGAGTTTTAGAAGAATCCCATGAGGGAATAATGGGAGGGAATTATGAAAGAAAAGCTATCGCGCAAAAGGTATTGTGTGCAGGACTATGGTGGCCAACGATTCATAGAGAATCGAAGGAGTACTGTCAAAAATGCAATGTCTGTCAAAGGGTAGGCAAACCCAATAGAAGGGATGAGATTCCATTACGACCACAAGTAACACTCCAAGCATTTGATAAATGGGAAATAGATTTTGTGGGACCAATCAACCCACTAGAAAAAAGAATAGA
>JASDQU010739610.1:34748-51741 GCA_032191745.1 Picea mariana
TGCTTAATATTTTTAATTTGTATTAGTAATTCATGATTATGTTGTTTTAAATGTAAAATCTCTTCTTTATCTTCTGACTTGTCAATTTTATTTTTTGATTCTACATTCTCCTTTCTTTTGGCTTTTAAGAATTTTATTTGTTCTAGTAACTTATGATTAAGGTTCCTTAGGCATGCTCTTTGTTGGCCCTTGACCAAGTTTTGAGGAAACATTGGTCGTGTTTGACCACTTTTGGGACTTTGATAGGTTGGTTGAAGATGGAGCACCCAAGTGGAGCTGAAATCATGGGATCTCACTTGTTTTGCGGGCTTGTGGACCGAACAAAGGGTTTACTAGGGTTTATGTAATGGGTTATGGGATGTCGACCCATGGGTTTACCCATGATTAGGCCTTTTTGTAAATGTATAAATAAGTGGCTAAACGATGTAAGAAGTGGGGTTGGCTATGTGCACATTATGTTGTAAGTGTTAATGTTGGCTTAGTGCAATAATACGTTAAGGTTTGAAGAGATGAGTGCAAGAGGTTGTAAGTTGATTTTTGAAAATATAATGTGTAGAGTGAGGCTCTGTGCTAATAAGGAGTTGGCTCTCTTCCTTGACCTCATTTTGGGAAGGAGGATCTGGTGCGCAGTGCGTAGATCTCCTGTCCTTTGTGGAGTTTGTCTTTGTGGATTTGTGCACAGGAGTGACTGAATGTAAGAAGATTGAAGACTAATAAAGAATAAGAATAAATTGGTGGACGTATCCCCACACTAGGGTGAACCATGTATATCCTGTGTATTGATGTTCTTTGTGCGATGCGAATAATGTTGTTTGTCTACTTAGTGTTGTTGTTATAATGTATGATGAATGCATCTGATGTTATTGCTTAGTGCTTAATGGTATTAAATATAAATGAATGATATATCTGGGCTAATGCTATGTGCTAAGTGATTGAAAGTGCTTGATATTTATTTTTACTACGTTGATCTGTAATAAGGGTTTAATCTGCAACGTGAATGAGACTCATGAATTAAGGCATATTGTTTTCTAAGTTCTCTGCTAAGTGTTGTAATCATAGATCTGTGTCCCATCTTGGTTGTAGACACTTGAGTCTTGCAACCGCCCTCGCCTCTAGCTCAGGTGAGACTTCATCTACTTCGCAAATGTTGCCAAAAGGGCTGATATTTAGGGTTTTGTTGGTGCGTTGTTGAAACGTTGAACCCTGGGTCTGCCCCTGAGCCAACAAATGGTTTTATTGCCGAGACATGAAACTGCGACTGCTGGGAACTAAAGAAAAGAGAAATATCTGTGTGTAGATCTACTAATGTAGTGCACAATATTCTAATTGACTAGTGAATCTCTGTGCTAAGAAAGAAACCTGATCTAAAGAAAAGAGGTAAGATCTTAAATCTTTGTTCTTTGGTAAGGGTAAGATAAGTGGAAATGTTTTCTTCGAAATCATGAATCTAGGTATGTTTGATAGATTATGTCCCAGTGTTAGAGGTAGGCTAAAGGCCAAAGAGGAAAAGAATGGAATTTTTAGTAAAGAAAGCTTGCACAAGAGAAGAAACAACTGGAAGGAAACACAACACGTGCGCATGCAAGGAAGGCCGACATAAGGAAAGAGACAGCTGGAAGGAAGAAAAACATGCACGCATGTGAGGAATACCTAATGATGGTAGGTTTAGGGTTTTGTTAAGGTATTGCAAATGGTTGAAGAGCCCAAAATGTATAAATATAGATGTTTAGGCATCATGGTTGGTTCACTTCAGAGTACTATTATGCTATTGTAAGTTACACATGAGTTGATGCGATAGGTAATGTTTTTGTTGTAAGACCTATTTTGTATAAGCTGTTGAGATAGAGAGGATGTGGACGGATAGATATTGAGCGTTAGATCGCAGGTTGTGGAGCCTGGTGTGATCTAATCCGCCTTATATAGATCTTACCCATCAGAGTATAATTGTAAGTGCATGGAGATGCAACAATAGAATGACTATAATAAAAGAGATGAAAGCCAAATCTTTAGGGACATAGCCCAGGAGGGGGTGAACCATGGTAACATCTATGTTATGTGATGAATGTTTTCACATATTATTGTCCAAAGCAGTTATTATTATGTTGAATGAATGCGTTATTCTATTGCTTGTTGAGTGCTTTTGAGAAACTGAAGGAATAAGCCTATGGATTTATTGCATTAATCGTGAATAATAGTATGTTTCATTTACAAGTGATAATGATGGTTCAATATTTAGCTCGCTTATATCACACTCAATCCTAGGTTGTAAACACCTGAGTATTACAGCCACCCATTAAAGCTATCTCGGGTGAGACTATGCAGTGCATCCTATGTGTTGCATTGCCTTTTGTTTTACTAGGAGGGATGATAGTTTTAGAGGCTTTGTTGGAAACCTAAACATGCATGAATCCTAGGTCAATAAACTCAGACAGTATAGGAGAGAAGTAACCAACAAACGGTTCTGTTGTCATTGGTAGGAACAAGAGAGGATTGAGTAGATAAGATAACTCGAAGATCTTTCGGAAGCAGGTTAAGAAAAGGTTAGGGAAAAGACCAATGAGCCATTATGAGGGAATGTTGAGGCTGTGGAATCCCAAAAAAGAAGAGATCAAAAATTGGCTAAGAACTAAGGAGCTAGAGTTTGCACAAAAAGACAATAGAAACCATAGAGTAACACCTCACAAATATCTTTTAGAAAAACGTGTTTACTGACTTACACAAAGTCTTTTTCTATGATTTTCCACATCTATTATAGGAGTAGATACCAAGGTTGAAGGATAACCATGCAATGAACCGGATTTGATAGCTAGAGTGGACCCTAGTACAAATTGAGCAACTTTAGTAGGCGAACAACAAGTTCACCCGCACAGTAGACTTTTGGCTTGATACTTTGTAGTAGACACAACAAATTCATACAGCGCAGCGGAGCAAGAGTTTATATGGGGACCTCAAAGAAGGTACATTCGATCACTCTATACTTCGATTAAGACATTGCTATATAACAAAGGTGTAATGACAATGGAATCAGACAGCTAAATTTCCCTGCGTGGATGGGGGAAGGGGGAAATAACTGACAGAAAGAGGAGAAATGGAAGGAGGAAAGGATAAGAGAAAGAAGGAAGAACCCTTGGACCCAATCATGATGGATTACGACCAGATCTAGTAGATATTGGAGAAAACTGGAAAGACGTGTAAAGGAGCACCCTACTAATACAAGGTGAATACCAAGAAGAGAGTTATAGCCGCGAGGGAAGGCTTAGCGAGTGATGAGGAAGAGGTAGAGGATCTCTGGGATGTGGAGAAGATTGAGGAAATACTGTGCACAACATATTAGTGAAAGATGAGAGGTCTAAGAGAGGGAGGAGAAGGCAACCATCCTATCCATATTAATGTCAGTATGGAACCCATAAACCCATGTGCAACTAATACACCAAAGAGAACACCACCGTTTAGACAACCGAAGTTCGGAGGAAGTCCAACAGTAGGAAGTACATATACATAAGGAGCAACAACTGGAGGAGCTAGTTTAGGCTGCAGTAGTCAGGTATCTACACTGCGAGGAGGTAGTAGTTCAACATTCAGAATGGCAAGACACGATCCCACCATCAGGCTACCCTAATTTCAAGGAGAAGCAGCAGAAGACCCTGAGAAACATTTGTTCATTTGTGCAAATATCTGGGAAGCAAAACAGATCACTGATGAAGATACCAAACTTGAACAGCTAGTTATTACACTAAGAGACCCCGCACTAGACTGACACATGAGTTTAGATGCAAATACTGCCCCTGGGACTACAAGGAAACTGGCATACATTAAGAAGCTACTGATAAATGAGTTCCATAATCCGAGCTTAAAGGATCCGTACATGAATGAGATGATCGAAATAAGACATAAACCAAGAGAATCTGTGTGGGAGATTGATCATAGATTCAAGAGACTGAAGGAAAAGTTAAAATATCTCATGAATGAGATGCAACATAGACACATGTTTGTCAATTCACTACTCCCACACTTAAATTATCCATTGCGACAACATAAGTTCCAGACTCAGGTAGAGGATCTTCAGGCAGCCTTACAACTGCAAGAAAACCAGTACCAACAAACGGACATAGCTATTGAAGAATTGAAGGAGGACTTGAAGAATTTAACATTTCAACTAAACCAGAATAAGAACAAAGAAAAACAATAAGTTGTTTGGTGCACCACATGCAGGACAGAAGGACACCACAAGAACGAATGCCCAACATTTGCGCAGTATATGGAAGCATGAACGCCAAATACACTACTAATAGGAGGATTGTGGTGCGAAATTTGAAAGAAACCGAGTCACGACCCTTATCACTGCATGATGATGCAGAAATACCAGATAGTCCCGAAGAGCTCATATTGCACCTTTTGCAAGTTAGTGGGCCATGATGACAAAGATTGCAGAACTATGGAGTTGATGCGGGAAAGGAAATCAGACGCATATAGAGTGCAGGCATAAATGATGATTTGGCAAGCTGCACCAAAGTTTAATCAAGGTCCAAATCCATACAACATTGCGCAACAACAATATAATACTGCGCAAAAACCATATAATAATGTGCAACCGCAGTACAACGTGACACAACCTCAATACAATACCGCAGTATAATCAGAAGCCTCAGTATAATGTGCCTAGAGGAGATCTAGCAAGATATAGAGGTGGAGGACGAGCCCGAGGAGGTTTCAGACGAGGTAGAGGACCAGTGGTGTGTCACAATTTGTCAACAACTAGGACATTACACAAGGGAATGTCCACTTCCACCAACAACCTGTATGTATTGTCACGCATCGGACCACGATATAGAAGAATGTCTAACATTACTAGTAAAGATTCAGGAAAAGAGGAATTAGAGCAACAAGAATGTTCAGTGGATTTTCACTGAAGTAAGGGATGAAGGATGAAACATTAATATAGTTACTTGTGGAGGAGTGAAAAAAGGGGATGACACTGTTCAACAAGCGTGAGCACAAAATCAATGGGTGAAAAAGAATGATGAACCAAGGAAGCAGTTAGACGCACAGAAGGAAAAAGAGATGTTTAAGCAAGCCCAACAAGAATTTCAGAAGGAATATATTGTGACGACTTCAATGACGCAACAAAGCAAGGAAGCACCCGAATACGAAATGCCTCCACTATTGGATTATACCAGAGAAATACATTCCATGGGACAAGTAAGTACAATCAAAGTCTTTTTGCAATCATGTGTAAAGGTATTAAGTGATCCATCATCTATGAAAATCTTGCAAAACATACTAGAAAATTGTAGCCTCGAGATGGAATAAAAGCTAGAACCAAAAACTGTCAATCACCTACACACAAGAAGAAGAAAAAGTAGACAATTTAGACTAAATGCCAACATTGGATATTTCAATATGGGAGACTTTATACTAGATCTAGGATCTAAAGTTAATGTACTACAAAAGAAGACATGGCAATGCATGGGAGAGCCCACATTAGGATATTCACCTGTTCAATTGAAACTGGAAAACCAACACAGAGTCATACCGATAGGAAGACTTAAAGGAGTGATAGTAGACCTTGATGGAGTGCACAATAAAGAAGATTTTGAAGTATTGAAATAGTGGAAGACATGACACCTTACCCAACATTGCTTGGTCTAGATTGGGCATTTGACAACCAAGACATAATCAAATTAAAGACCAGAAAAATGACATTTGATTCAGGAGAATATAGGCTCATAGCACCATTAGACCCATCATAAGGAGAGAGGTTCGTAGAACCTACTTGTTTGGACCTAGAGGAAATCATCCAGTTGTACAGAACAACTACACGCAATGAGGATTACATAAACCCAACTGTAGACAGGATACTTAGTTGGCAGAGCATCACTTCCTGTGCAACAGATTCAGATACTGGTTTAGAGAACTGGAAACAAAGGCTACATAAAGTATTCACAAGGAGATGTGCACGAATAGACTGCTTCGTAAGATGGGTAGGCATAGAAATCAGAGAACCACCCAGTTTCCATGGAGTAAATGATTTGGAAACATTCTTAGCACAGTATGAAGATGAAGTCTTAGAGAACTAGAGATTGTTAGTACTTAATCTAGCACTCAAGGCCACACCTACACGATGGTGGGGTGCACACAAAGAGACAATCACAGACTGGTACCAATGCAAGTGATTACTGCATATAAAGTTCAGCGCAGAACAAAAAAATAACAAACAACAGAAGTATGATGGACAAAGAGCACTAGAAAAACACTTGAAGGAGTGTAGAAAACTATGGAAAATGACACCTCCATAGGAATGGCCTCATTATTTTATACATACTCCAGAGGGCATACCAGCAAACTAGTATACAGACTAGGAATTGTGCAAAGGAACTATGGCCTAGATGACATTGCAACATAATTTTACAGTCACTTTCTCATTCGAGCATGAGAACGCCAACATAGATGTCACATTGAAGAATATAAGAGGAGTGATATTCATCGAAGAGACAGAAGTTGAAATGATCACGAAAGAACACAAACGGAACAAACAAGTAGTTAAATAACTTTTTTCATGTTACCATGTGAAAGAGGAAGCACCGAATGAAGATGATCCACGTGATATTCAGATTGAAGAAGTAGAAGGAGAAAGAGAAGTGGAAGGTCCACCTATAGAATCAAAAGTTATTTCTGCACTGATCAAAGTAAAGAAAGTCAATATTGGGACAACTGAGCAGCCCAAAATGGAAAGCATTGGAGACTACTGGGATGAGCAGACAGTAGAAAGCCTCACAGAGATGTTGCACGAATACAACGACTTGTTTCCTAAAACATTTACAGAGATGAAGGGCATAGCAGGAGAGCTAGGAGAGATGAAGATACCACTTAGACCAGAAGCTATATCGATCAAATAATGACCAAATAGACTAAACCCCATATATAAGCTGAAAGTCAAAGTTGAGATTGACAGGATGCTAGAAGCCGACATCATAGAACCGGTCAAAGAATCAGAATGGATAAGCTCGATGGTAGTACAGGACAATAAACAAGGAGGGATCAAGATATGCGTCAACTTGCGGAAGTTGAATGATGCATGCCTACACGACCCATTCCCTACACCCTTCATGGATGAAGTGTTATAGAACGTAGGAGGACACGAAGCCTACTTATTCACTAATGGATTCTCAGGACACCATCAGATCAAGATAGCACAAGAAGACAGATACAAGACCACATTTGCAAAAAAATGGGGATCTTATCAATACACATTCATTCTGTTTGGACTGAAGAATGCACCAACAATATTTTCTAGAGTAGTCATTGTTGCGTTTAAGGAATTTATCCACCGGTTCCTAGAAGTTTACTTGGATGATTGGACAATTTACAGTTTGTTGAAATACCATGTAGAAGTCTTACGCCTAGTGTTAGAAAGATGCATATAGTGTCATATATCACTAAACATAAAAAAATGCATATTCGGAACACCGTTCAGGATGCTATTAGGCCATATAGTATGAAAATAGGGTTTATTAGTAGATCCTGCAAAGATCGCAGTCATTGTTAACTTACCACCACCAAAAACAGTTCGTCAACTAAGAGAGACGTTGGGACACATAGTTTACTATGGGAAATTTATCAAAGTTTACACATAGATAACTGCACCAATGGAAAAGATACTAAGAAACGATACAAATTTTTAGTGGAACGATGAGTGCCAACATGGTCTGGATACCCTAAAGGAAAATATGGTCACCGCGCTGATATTAGTCTTTCCAAATTGGGAGAAGACATTCCACATACATGTAGACGCATCAACCATAGCACTTGGAGCTACCTTGGCGCAACTAGGAGCGGGGGACTTGGATCACCTGATAGAATTTGTAAGTAGAAAGTTATCTGACTCAGAACAGAACTATAACACGATAGAAAGAGGAGGCCTAGCTATGGTCTATGCACTGCAAAAGTTTAGACATTACTTATTGGGGAAACACTTTAAGATGTTCACAGATCACTCAACCCTAAAATATTTAGTCAACAAGCCAGTGTTGGGGGGGCAAATCTATCGATGGTTAGTACTATTCCAAGAATTTGACTTTGAAGTAATCGGAAAACCAAGAAAGCTAAATGCAGGACCTAACCACCTATAAAGAGTCACAAATGGAGAAGAACCTACAAACTCGGAGGACAACTTTTCGGATGCACAACTATTCTTAGTTCAGATCACTGATGAATACTTCACAGATATCATCCATACTTGAGCACAAGTACTGCACCGCAAGAGTATAATAATGCGCAGAAGAAAAAGTCAGTAGTCTGTGATGTCGACTATCAACTGATTGCAGGACATTTATATAAGATGGGCACAGATAACATCTTGCGAATATATGTGTTAGAACATGAAAGACCAAGAGTTTTAGAAGAATCCCATGAGGGAATAATGGGAGGGAATTATGAAAGAAAAGCTATTGCACAAAAGGTATTGTGTGCAGGACTATGGTGGCCAACAATTCACAGAGAATCGAAGGAGTACTGTCAAAAATGCAATGTCTGTCAAAGGTTAGGAAAACCCAATAGAAGGGATGAGATTCCATTATGACCACAAGTAACACTCCATGCATTTGATAAATGGGAAATAGATTTTGTGGGACCAATCAACCCACTAGAAAAAAGAACAGAATGGGTGAAATCCGCACTACTAAAGGATTGCAGCGCAAAAACAACAACACATTTTTTATTCGAACAAGTAAGCACTAGATTTGGGTGTCCAAGAATTTTAATGAGCGACCAAGGCATGCACTTCATAAACAACACCATCAGTGCTATGACTGAAGTGTTTGAAGTCCATCATCAGAAGAGCACACCATATCACCCATAGGCAAATGGTATTGTGGAAGCATTTAACAAAATCTTGGATAACGCACTGATAAAGATCTGTAACATCAACAAGGATGACTAGGATCTCAAAGTACCAACAGTATTATAGGCCTATAGGAATATGTGTAAACAATTGTCAGGGAACACACCATTTAGACCAGTTTATGGCCAACAAGAAGTGGTGCCATTAGAATTTCTAGTACCAAGCTTGCGCATAGCAACAATTACACAAATGACAGAACGAGGCGCAATACATGAGATAATGAACCAGTTAATGACCATGGAGGAAGACCGGATCTTAGTAGGATTCCACCAACAAGTTCAGAAAGAAATAGATAAATCTTGTCACGATCAACACATCAAGAAGAAGATGTTCAAGGAAGGAGACCTAGTACTAATGTATGACATCAAATCGTTTCAGCACCCAGGAAAGCTCATAATGCATTGGCTAGGACCATATGAAGTAAAATCTATCATAGATGGAGGAGTTGTACATTTGAGAGACTTATCAAGCACAAAACGCAGAGGAATGATTGATGGGAGCCGCCTGAAGCTCTACAAGGACAGTCGACCACCCACTGCGCAGTAGAAAAAAAAAAGAAAAAAAAAGAGAGAGGAAAGAATCAAGGAGGGCACAGTGCGCCAACGATAGAAAGGTCACACAAATTTAGAAACAAAACCTCAGCGAGGAGAAGGACAATGGTCACATAAAAAGGGAAACGAGTGGGAAAAGGAAAGTCGGCAAAAGCAGGATGACATGACAGCACTAGGAGAAATTAAAGGATGGCAAGGACCGATGGGAGGCCACATTAAACACGCCAATTGAAGATGGCAAGGAAGAGTAATGGAAAGTAAGAACCCTATGGAGATGCATTGAACAGGTAGTTAAGGTGCATTAAAACCCATAATGAATGAAGCATCATTGACAAGCTTCATGGAAAACCCATTCAACACATGGACATGGAAGAAAATAGTCTATTCGTGAAAGAAGAGAAGACAAAGAGAAATAGAGGACGAAAAGCATAGAGTGAGCTCATAAAGGTCATAGAGACCATTCGAATCTAGCAAAAAGTTGACATTCACCTCCATGGCACCGCCCAAGAAAGCAGAAGCACACCAAACCGCCAGAAAAACCAGAGTTTAGACTAGGTCACGAGGACAGGCGGAAGAAGGTGAACAACAACCATTAGAGATTGTCAACATTGATGAAATCCCATCCCCATAGACAACACCAGTGCACTCTGTTATCACCGTAACAATTTTCAGACAAGATCCAAGTCTCGAGAATTTAGCAAGAGCTACATCATCGCGGAAGCTTGATAGTTTGGAGAATTGATCATTTAGAGGACCGGGACATGTTTGGTGACGTATAGACAAATATAGTGAAGGTGAAAAAGGTATAACTCGACAAACCATTGATTATAAAATGACCCAGATCAACGGCTAGAGCCCATACCAGGCAGTAAACTTGCACGGGACTTAACCATATAAAGGCTGACCGGGGAAACCATTGTGGTTTTTAAAATGGACGTGCATCGCCTTCAAAGATATGTCGGGGTGAAAGGTGGGTTGCCTGAAACCACTTTCGCCAAAGCTCCGATGTCACATGTTCCTATACGTCAAATCAAACACTCGTGGGGTGATGGTGGCGGCTGGTCGAAATCACCCCATTTCACTCATTCGGTACTTCACAACCGTATAATGTCAAATGAACACTGCCATATAATGAACTCGAAAGCTAATAATTTGAAATGGATTGGCCAAGTGTGGTAAATCAACGTACATGTCAATGAATCTCTTAGCAATTCATGATTGGAACTCTATAATTACCGATTCTCAAGTATGAAGGCATCATTTCATCCATAAGAGAAGTAATCTCTAATTTGCTCAACTCTCTGATTTCTGTAAGAACGTTTTAGTGTCCATGAAATTTGGATACATGGACCAAGCTATATCCGCTGAAACTGGTCATTCAAGAAACATGGTAGATTTTCCTACGACTAGGAAGGAAAAGGTAATTGTGCATATATTGGTGACTAAATTCCACACAAAACCTGCTACAGACTTAGGATTGGAATTCAAGATAAATCCCATCATGAGAGACCTAATTATCAACAGGCCAGCTACAAAAAAGAAATGGAGCAAATGACAGAGGACAGAAAACATGCCCGNCCCGAAATGGCTGAAAGAATTGGGGAGAATCAACTGGCTTGGTTGGTCACTCTGAAAAAGGAAATCGTTGAACTGAAATAAATTCTCAAACTGGAATAAGTACATCTCAACATGTTTTGGACAAATGGAGGTCAAAGAAAGGGGGGGAAGATACGACAGATCTACTCATAACGATCCCATTTATATAGGATAATTGTTACTATAAATCATTCCTTTCTGTAACTTATCCCTAATTTTAGAATTAAGGGAAGTTTGAATGTTTTAAATTCCAAAAAAAATTCCTCTATATATATATTATCTCGAGAATATAGAGAGGTATGGAAAAAGAGGAGCCTGCCCTCTGTGTAGGAAGACCTTTGTAAATTTTGGGGCTAGAATGAATATATAAATGCAGAAGTGGATTGTGGACTGTTTATGAAAAGATTCTAACTGGCGGTGATATGAGTCTTGTTTTCCCTTCTCAGTATGTGTTTCATGTGATGTTTTATTCCATATGCATTTTTCTTCCATTTAAATTGGAGAGTTTAAAAGCCCAGAATTCATCATTTGATGCTCTTGGCTTAGCGATTTAGACTATGTTTATCTCTTCTGAACTAATTCAAAATTCATTCCAATAATGATCTGATATAGTTATGTGTTTCCTTTTCCTCTGATGCCATGCAAAATTTTCAGATATAAACTCAAACTCACTACCTAATTTAGCCTTTTCCTCTTAATAGCTCACAGATTTGACAATGTATTGTTTTTTCTAGACTCCATAGCCCAAATTTCATCTCCCTTCCTCCAGTCATTTTATTACAAACCCCGAAAACAAGCCAAATCTAGCCACCGATTTCCAAAGAAGCATCAAATGACACGAGAGAGCCCTCTCTGAGTTGAGCAGGCTAGTGCATCAGCTCTAAAGCTGGTTGAAATAGTTACCTCTGTCGTTTGTCTATCAACTAGAAAAAATTTACAGAGTGATAAGGTTTGAGAGTAGCAAACACTTAGGCACATATTGGTTGTATTCCTGCTCTAGCGACTCCACACATCAAAAAATCAGTTTGAAGGTGATTCCACTGGTAGACGAATCCAGAAATTTGAATTTTCAATGGCAACTCCACTCTCAATGCAGAATCCAGCTTCCAAAACATTATTGGCAACTCCACTCAAGTTTCAAATGTAATTCAAATACTCCACTGAGAAATGATATCCCTTGACAGAGGTATGAAAAGACATTATGGAAGAAAACAAGTACTTAAAATTGGATTTTTTCCAAGGCATTTTATTGTTTATTATAGGTTGCCTCTACTTTTTCCTTGAACATGCCAAACAAATTTTTATTTACCTACTGCATTCTAATGATAATCATGAAAAACTTGCAATCATTTATCCTTCTCTTAGATTTTCACATGCATACCCCCACCGTATCGATGATTTCGAAAAGAGTTTTACAGTTAGGCCATGTGATGAACATGACCAAGTCGGTGAACCCCATAAAGCCAAGGCCAATGTATCTCCCCCTGTTCCTAGTCCAACGTCCTCTAGAGCCCAACACAGATACATACCCCTGAAACTACCCGAAGTCCTCCAGGATTTATCTCCAAATCACCATGAATATCTACCTGTGTTTGATGGAGAAACTAATGTCATCTCAGCTGAAAAGCACATCCAAGGGTTTGAGAATTTTATAGATTTATTTGAGATTAACCATGATGATGTTTGTATGAGGGATTTCTCTCAATCCTTGAAAGGGGACACCAATGATTGGTTTATACATTTGTAGCCAGATACAATTAGCTCATGGGAGGAATTGAAGAATGTTTTTTTGAAGTTTTGGGGCAAGACGAAATCTTTGGAGATACAACTTGAAGAGTTCTATGCCTTGAAATGGTAGAGCAACGAAGATATCTCTATATTCAGTAGAAGGTTTTCCAGTATTTACTACAAATTGACTGAAGACATTCAACCCAATAAAGCAGCTGCCATGTTCCATCATACAACAACTCTTCATCCAGATTTGTCTTTCCTCCTAATGGAAAGAAGACCTAAGTCCTTACAACAAATGTTTAATGATGCCTAGGATATTCAACACAACATCCAGGCATGTAAACAGATCCAAAAGGAGGATTTGGATGCTCAAAAACATGAAAGTGAATATGAACAGGAAATAGTTGATTGGAATCTTAAGCATAGAATTGGCAATATCATGGGCCCTCTTGAAGTCTCAAATGATTGTGATTGTGCTAAAAATTATATTACACTAGTTAAAATAAGAGGTGTTGTTTTAGATTCTGAGCCATCCCATGATAAGCAAGGAGCTGGTCATTTTGTAGACAGTCAAGAGGATGAGTTTGCAAACCAGTTTGTTGAAGAACAAATTAATGTTCCAAGTCTATTCTTATTAGATGACGTTGCATATGATGTTGATTTGCCTATATATGACAAATACAAGGATGATAGTGATATTGAAGACTCTCTTCTTCAGCAGTACAGTGAGGAGCAAAATATTAGATCAGTTGGAGAGAATTCTCTACCCTTATGCTTCACTACATTCAAATTGTTGAAAGAGAATTCTCAGCTCATTGTTGAGGCAAGTGAATTTGTGCTAATGCAAAGTCACACCAAACCAACAAAACAGATTGACAAGATATTGGAACATTCTTCTCAGACGCTTGATGACCCTATTATTTGTTTGAGGAAGACCTCGTAGATTCATAAGTACAATCATTGGTCAAAAAAAAGATGAAGGTGAGCATGTCCAAAAACCCAAAGAGATGGAAAAATGTACCTATGATGATACTGGAAAAAATGAAGAAGGTTGTGAGTCAGGTAACAAAACCTTGCCATTGTGTTTTTTCTCATTCGAACTGTTGAAACAAAATGTCGTTTCAAATCATAAAATATCCAAGCATGAAGTTGAAGGTGAAGAAAGAAGCAAGCTTACAGATAAAAACTCTCTCCCCTTATGTTTTTCTTCCTTTGAATGGTTAAGAGAAAATCATGAAATTTTAGAAAAAATAGGGACTTGTGACTATATTCACAGTAGCACTATTTTACATGAAAAGGTTGTCATCATTAGAGAACACCAACTACACCCACATGCATTGCACGATCATTACTTGGAAGGGTATTTCAATTCAGAATTTCAATCAGAGCTTAACCATCAAATTAAAGAAGAAGCCGATCAAGAAATTTTTATCAAAGGTCTTTTCCTTTCTCCTAGAAATAATGCAGATGTTCAACAATATTACCATCAAGACAAGGTATTTCAAGGTTGCCTTTCTTCCCCTAAAAATGACGTAGTGATCCTATTTCTGAACAACCTAGATATGGATGAAGATTTTGAAATTTGGCATATGAAAACTCCAAACAATGGGGAAACCCTAGTGGAAGAATCTTGCCCTTCTATCTTGATTCCTGAAAAGGAGTCAGTCTTTCATATGATTCGGGATCTCGAGACAGATTATATGGGAAAGGTTTATGATCAAAATCTACCAACAACAGTGGATTACAATGAATCAATGTCTACACCAAATCTTTTCACATTAGATGATGTTCTCCAACCATGTTCTCTTTATGACTTAGGAAATCCCTACTACCAAAATTCTCAACAGCTCTGTCAGTTTTTTAGAAGTCAATGAGTTGAATCACCTAAGAACAAAAAGACAATGGAAGGAGTGAAACACGATGATTGTTTTACACATATTTTAGAAGATCCATTTGCAATCCTAATGGAAGAAATGAACAATACAAATGTCTTTATTTTTTTGAGATTTGGATTTATGGATGAATTGTTGAAGGAATTAGCAGTAAAATGGATCTGAACTAAGCTTGTGCAAAGTAGACAAACAGTGGATAAAATTATTGCATGGTTGCATTGGCATTTTTATTTCACTTGATTGAGTATTCATTTCAGCATTTTCGGGTAGGTAGGAACGTATGAATAAGCTTGTTGGACAAGAATTTTTCATTTTATATTTCCAGTATTGTGTATAGTCAGTTTCAGCAGTATATTCAGTGTTCAGTATCTAGTTGAGAGCAGCTTCCAGAGTTTAGAATTCAATAGACACTACTGATATGGTAGGAGCAGGGTACATACACATGTTTTGGGATCAACCCAATGGATCAGGCACCGGGTCTACAAGTTCTTTGCTACCTCATAGGGAGGATAGCATCCCCAATTGGAGCCTATGTTATCACCGTAGAAATTTTTAGATAAGATCCGAGTCTCGGGAATTTAGCAAGAGCTACATCGTCGCGAAGTCTTGATAGTTTGGAGAATTGATAATTTAGAGGAGCGGGACATGTCTGGCGGCATATAGATAAATATAGAGGAGGCATAAAAGGTATAACTCGAAAGACCATCGATTATAAAACGACCCAGATCAACGGCTAGAGCCCATATCGGGCAGTAAACTTTCACAGGACTTAACCATATAAAGGCAGACCGGGGAAACCATTGTGGTTTTTAAAACAGACGCGCGTCACCTCCAGGGATACATCGGGGTGAAAGGCGGGTTTCCTGAAACCACTATCACCAAATCCCCGATGTCACATGTTCCTATACATCAAATCAAACACTCGTGGGGTGCCAGTGGAGGTTGGTCGAAATCACCTCGTTTCACTCGTTCGGTACTTCACAACCATATAATGTCAGGTGAATGTTGCCATATAATGAACTCAAAAGCTAATCATTTGAAATGGAATGGCCAAGCATGGTAAATCAACGTACTTGTTAGTGAATCTATCAGTAATTCATGATTGGAGAATTTAAAAGCCAATAATTCATCATTTGATGCTCTTGGATTAGCGATTTAGACTATGTTTATCTCTTCTGAACTAATTCAAAACTCATTCCAATAATGCTCTGATATAGTTATGTGTTTCCTTTTCCTCTGATGCCATGCAAAATTTTCAGATATAAACTCAAACTCACTACCTGATTTAGCCTTTTCCTCTTAATAGTTCGCATATTTGACAATGTATTGTTTGTTCTAGACTCCATAGCCTAAATGTCATCTCCCTTCCTCCATTCATTTTATTACAAACCCCCAAAACAAACCAAATCTAGCCACCAATTTCCAAAGAAGCATCAAGTGACACAAGAGAGCCCTCTCTGAGTTGAGTAGGCTAGTGCCTCAGCTCTAAATCTGGTTGAAACAGTTACCTCTATCGTTTGTCTATCAGTCGGACGAAATTTACAAAGTGCCAACACACTCGACACCCATAATGGAAGAAATCCAACAGCCAGCACCAGAGGGCACGAATACAGACATACTAGTAGAAGTATAGGACCAACAGAACCAGGAAACAAAAACCCTGAAGAAGGTACAACCAGAAAACATCGGACCAGTTCCAGAAGGAAATGGAACGAAGACAAATTAGGATGTAGCAATCGAGCCAGATGAGTCTCAAATGACCATATCAAAACACCCACTGGAGGGAGCGGTCAAGGATATCACGGGTCTGCCAGAATGGCAGACTGAGGAACAAACAGAAGTCGCGGGAACTTGTTTGATAAATCAACACAGCTTTGGACTAGATTGGAGGAGGATCAGTAGGTCCAACAGTGGGACAAGGAGGAAGAAAGGATCAACACAGCGATCGAAGGGCTCAAGAAGAAGCAGAAGACAATACCAATCATAGAATGCATCAAAGGGATGCAGGATATGAAGAGATTTCAAGAAGAGCTAATTACTTCACAAACGTAGAAACAAGAGCGACATGCTTAAATGGAATCGTTGCAAGAACGGGTAGCAGAAGTGTTGGAACAAGAAGAGGAAGCCAAGGAACATATAGCACGGAACCAGGCAGAGTGTGTGGAATTGATCAATGAGGAAATTGCAGTCTAGATAGTGGACACACTCAAGGAGAAGACTGCGTAGGCGCAAACACAGGCAACAACACTCAAGAAAAAGTTCCAGGCGATCACCAAGGAGATCGAGTAGACACACAAATATTAGGTGACTCGGGATGAGCCACA
>JASDQU010739610.1:52014-64903 GCA_032191745.1 Picea mariana
ATCTAGCAAAAAGTTGACATTCACCTCCATGGCACCGCCCAAGAAAGAAGAAGCACGCCAAACCGCCAGAAAAACCAGAGTTTAGACTAGGTCACGAGGACAGGCGGAAGAAGGTGAACAACAACCATTAGAGATCATCAACATTGACAAAATCCCATCCCCATAGACAACACCAGTGCACTCTGTTATCACCGTAACAATTTTCAGACAAGATCCAAGTCTTGGGAATTTAGCAAGAGCTACATCATCGCGGAAGTTGATAGTTTGGAGAATTGATAATTTAGAGGACCGGGACATGTTTGGCGACGTATAGACAAATATAGTGAAGGTGAAAAAGGTATAACTCGACATATCGTTGATTATAAAATGACCCAGATCAACGGATGGAGCCCATATCAGGCAGTAAACTTGCACATGACTTAACCATATAAAGGCGGACTGGGGAAACCATTGTGGTTTTTAAAATGGACGCGCATCGCCTTCAGAGATACGTCGGGGTGAAAGGTGGGTTGCCTGAAACCACTTTCGCCAAAGCCCCGATGTCACATGTTCCTATACGTCAAATCAAACACTCGTGGGGTGCTGGTGGTGGCTGGTTGAAATCACCCCATTTCACTCATTCGGTACTTCACAACCGTATAATGTCAAATGAACGCTGCCATATAACGAACTTGAAAGCTAATAATTTGAAATGGATTGGCCAAGTGTGGTAAATCAACGTACATGTCAGTGAATCTCTCAGCAATTCATGATTGGAACTCTATAATTATCGATTCTCAAGTATGAAGGCATCATTTCATCCATAAGAGAAGTAATCTCTAATTCGCTCAACTCTCTGATATCTGTAAAAACGTTTCAGTGTCCACGAAATTTGGATACATGGACCAAGCTATATCCGCTGAAACTGGTCATTCAAGCAACATGGTAGATTTTCCTACGACCAGGAAGGAAAGGGTAATTGTGTGTATATTGGTGACTAAATTCCACACAAAACCTGCTACAGACTTAGGATTGGAATTCAAGATAAATCCCATCATGAGGGACCTAATTATCAACAGGCCAACTACAAAAAAGAAATGGAGCAAACGACAGAGGACAAAAAACATGCCCGAAATGGCTGAAAGAATTGGGGAGAATCAACCGGCTTGGTTGGTCACTCTGAAAAAGGAAATTGTTGAACTGAAATAAATTCTCAAACTGGAATAAGTACATCTCAACATGTTTTGGACAAATGGAGGTCGAAGAAAGGGGGGGAATATACGATAGATCTGCTCATAACGACCCCATTTATATAGGATAATTGTTACTATAAATCATTCCTTTCTGTAACTTATCCCTAATTTTAGAATTAAGGGAAGTCTGAACGTTTTAAATTCCACAAAAAATTCCTCTATATATATATTATCTCGAGGATATAGAGAGGTATGGAAAAAGAGGAGCCTGCCCTCTGTGTAGGAAGACCTTTGTAAATTTTGGGGCTAGAATGAATATATAAATGCAGAAGCGGATTGTGGACTGTTTATGAAAAGATTCTAACTGGCGGTGATATGAGTCTTGTTTTCCCTTCTCAGTATGTGTTTCATATGATCTTTTATTCCATATGCATTTTTCTTCCGTTTAAATTGGAGAGTTTAAAAGCCCAGAATTCATCATTTGATGCTCTTGGCTTAGCGATTTAGACGATGTTTATCTCTTCTGAACTAATTCAAAATTCATTCCAATAATGATCTGATATAGTTATGTGTTTCCTTTTCCTCTGATGCCATGCAAAATTTTCAGATATAAACTCAAAATCACTACCTAATTTAGCCTTTTCCTCTTAATAGCTCGCAGATTTGACAATGTATTGTTTTTTCTAGACTCCATAGCCCAAATTTCATCTCCCTTCCTCTAGTCATTTTATTACAAACCCCCAAAACAAACCAAATCTAGCCACCGATTTCCAAAGAAGCATCAAGTGACACAAGAGAGCCCTCTCTGAGTTGAGCAGGCTAGTGCATCAGCTCTAAAGCTGGTTGAAATAGTTACCTCTGTTGTTTGTCTATCAGCTAGACAAAATTTACAGAGTGATAAGGTCTGAGAGTAGCAAACACTTAGGCACATATTGGTTGTATTCTTTCTCTGGCGACTCCACACATCAAAAAATCAGTTTGAAGGTGATTCCACTGGTAGACGAATCCAAAAATTTGAATTTTCGATGGCGACTCCACTCTCAATGCAGAATCCAGCTTCCAAAACATTATTGGAAACTCCACTCAAGTTTCAAATGTAATTCAAATACTCCACTGAGAAATGATATCCCTTGACATAGGTATGAAAAGACATTATGGAAGAAAACAAATACTTAAAATTGGATTTTTTCCAAGGCATTTTATTGTTTATTATAGGTTGCCTCTACTTTTTCCTTGAACATGCCAAACAAATTTTTATTTACCTACTGCATTCTAATTATAATCATGAAAAACTTGCAATCATTTATCCTCCTCTTAAATTTTCACATGCATACCCCCACCGTATCGATGATTTCGAAAATAGTTTTACAGTTAGGCCATGTGATGAACATGACCAAGTCGGTGAACCCCATAAAGCCAAGGCCAATGTATCTCTCCCTGTTCCTAGTCCAACGTCCTCCAGAGCCCAACACAGATACGTACCCCTGAAACTACCCCAAGTCCTCCGGGATTTATCTCCAAATCACCATGAATATCTACCTGTGTTTGATGGAGAAACTAATGTCATCTCAGCTGAAAAGCACATCCAAGGGTTTGAGAATTTTATAGATTTATTTGAGATTAACCATGATGATGTTTGTATGAGGGATTTCTCTCAATCCTTGAAAGGGGACACCAACGATTGGTTTATACATTTGTATCCAGATACAATTAGCTCATGGAAGGAATTGAAGAATGTTTTTTTAAAGTTTTGGGGCAAGAAGAAATCTTTGGAGCTACAACTTGAAGAGTTCTATGCCTTGAAATGGTAGAGAAACGAAGATATCTCTATATTCAGTAGAAGGTTTTCTAGTATTTACTACAAATTGACTGAAGACATTCAACCCACTAAAGCAGCTGCCATGTTCCATCATACAACAACTCTTCATCCAGATTTGTCTTTCCTCCTGATGGAAAGAAGACCTAAGTCCTTATAGCAAATGTTTAATGATGCCTAGGATATTCAACACAACATCCAGGCATGTAAACAGATCCAAAAGGAGGATTTGGATGCTCAAAAACATGAAAGTGAATATGAACAGGAAATAGTTGATTGGAATCTTAAGCATAGAATTGACAATATCATGGGCCCTCTTGAAGTCTCAAATGCTTGTGATTGTGCTAAAAATTATATTACACTAGTTAAAAGAAGAGGTGTTGTTTTAGATTCTGAGCCATCCCATGATAAGCAAGGAGCTGGTCATTTTGTAGACAGTCAAGAGGATGAGTTTGCAAACCAGTTTGTTGAAGAATAGATTAATGTTCCAAGTCTGTTCTTATTAGATGACATTGCATATGATGTTGATTTTCCTATATATGACAAATACAAGGATGATCGTGATATTGAAGACTCTCTTCTTCAACAGTACAGTGAGGAGCAAAATATTAGATCAGTTGGAGAGAATTCTCTACCCTTATGCTTCACTACATTCAAATTGTTGAAAGAGAATTCTCAGATCATTATTGAGGCAAGTGAATTTGTGCTGATGCAAAGTCACACCAAACCAACAAAACAGATTGACAAGATATTGGAACATTGTTCTCAGACGCTTGATGACCCTATTCTTTGTTTGAGGAAGACCTTGTAGATTCAGAAGTACAATCATTGATCAAAGAAAAAGATGAAGGTGAGCATGTCCAAAAACCAAAAGAGATGGAAAAATGTACCTATGATGATACTGGAAAAAATGAAGAAGGTTGTGAGTCAGGTAACAAAACCTTGCCATTGTGTTTTTTCTCATTCGAACTGTTGAAACAAAATATTGTTTCAAATTAGAAATATCCAAGCATGAATTCGAAGGTGAAGAAAGCAACGGGCTTACAGATAAAAACTCTCTCCCCTTATGTTTTTCTTCCTTTGAATGGTTAAGAGAAAATCATGAAATTTCAGAAAAAATAGGGACTTGTGACTATATTCACAGTAGCACTATTTTACATGAAAAGGTTTTCATCATTAGAGAACACCAACTACACTCACATGCATTGCACGATCATTACTTGGAAGGGTATTTCAATTCAAAATTTCAATCAGAGCTTAACCATCAGATCAAAGAAGAAGTCGATCAAGAAATTTTTATCAAAGGTATTTTCCTTTCTCCTAGAACTAATGCAGATGTTCAACAATATTACCATCAAGACAAGGTATTTCAAGGTTGACTTTCTTCCCCTAAAAATGACGTAGTGATCCTATTTCTGAACAACCTAGTTATGGATGAAGATTTTGAAATTTGGCATATGAAAACTCAAAACAACGGGGAAACCCTAGTGGAAGAATCTTGCCCTTCTATATTGATTCCTGAAAAGGATTCAGTCTTTCATATGATTCGGGATCTCGAGACACATTATATGGGAAAGGTTTATGATCAGAATCTACCAATAACAGTGGATTACAATGAATCAATGTTTACACCAAATCTTTTCACGTTAGATGATGTTCTCCAACCATGTTCTCTTTATGACTTAGGAAATACCTACTACCAAAATTCTCAATAGCTCTATCAGTTTTTTAGAAGTCAATGAGTTGAATCACCTAAAAATAAAAAGACAATGGAAGGAGTGAAACACAATGATTGTTTTACACATATTTTAGAAGATCCATTTACAATCCTAATGGAAGAAATTTACAATACAAATGTCTTTATTTTTTTGAGATTTGGATTTATGGATGAATTGTTGAAGGAATTAGCAGTAAGATGGATCTAGACTAAGCTTGTGCAAAGTAGACAAACAATGGATAAAATTATTGCATGGTTGCATTGGCATTTTTATTTCACTTGATTGAGTATTCATTTCAGCGTTTTCGGGTAGGTAGGAACATACGAATAAGCTTGTTGGACAAGCATTTTTCAGTTTATATTTCCAGTATTGTGTATAGTCAGTTTCAGCAGTATATTCAGTGTTCAGTATCCAGTTGAGAGAAACTTCAAGAGTTTAGAATTCAACAGACACTAGTGATATGGTAGGAGCAGGGTACACACACATGTTTTGGGATCAACCCAATGGATCAGGCACCGAGTCTACAAGTTCTTTGCTACCTCATAGGGAGGATAGCATCCCCAATTGGAGCCTATGTTATCACCGTAGAAATTTTTAGATAAGATCCAAGTCTCGGGAATTTAGCAAGAGCTACATCGTTGCAAAATCTTGATAGTTTGGAGAATTGATAATTTAGAGGAGCGGGACATGTCTGGCGGCATATAGATAAATATAGAGGAGGCACAAAAGGTATAACTCGATAGACCATCGATTATAAAACGACCCAGATCAACAACTAGAGCCCATATCGGGCAGTAAACTTTCATAGCACTTAACCATATAAAGGCAGACCGGGGAAACCATTGTGGTTTTTAAAACAGATGCACGTCACCTCTAGGGATATGTCGGGGAGAAAGGCGGGTTTCCTGAAACCACTTTCACCAAAGCCCCGATGTCACATGTTCCTATACATCAAATCAAACACTTGTGGGGTGTCAGTGGAGGTTGATCGAAATCACCTCATTTCACTCGTTCGGTACTTCACAACCGTATAATGTCAGGTGAATGTTGCCATATAATGAACTCGAAAGCTAATCATTTGAAATGGATTGGCCAAGCATGGTAAATCAACGTACCTGTTAGTGAATCTATCAGTAATTCATGATTGGAGAATTTAAAAGCCAATAATTCATCATTTGATGCTCTTGGCTTAGCGATTTATACTATGTTTATCTCTTCTAAACTAATTCAGAACTCATTCCAATAATGCTCTGATATAGTTATGTGTTTCCTTTTCCTCTGATGCCATACAAAATTTTTAGATATAAACTCAAACTCACTACCTGATTTAGCCTTTTCCTCTTAATAGTTCGCATATTTGACAATGTATTGTTTGTTCTAGACTCCATAGCCCAAATGTCATCTCCCTTCCTCCATTCATTTTATTACAAACCCCCAAAACAAACCAAATCTAGCCATCGATTTCCAAAGAAGCATCAAGTGACACAAGAGAGCCCTCTCTGAGTTGAGTAGGCTAGTGCCTTAGCTCTAAATCTGGTTGAAACAGTTACCTCTGTCGTTTGTCTATCAGTTGGATGAAATTTACAGAGTGCTAACACACTCAACACCCATAATGGAAGAAATCCAACAGCCAACACTAGAGGGCACGAATACAGACATACCAGTAGAAGTATAGGACCAGCAGAACCAGGAAACAAAAACCGTGAAGAAGGTACAACCAGAAAACATCAGACCAGTTCCAGAAGGAAATGGAACGAAGATGAATTAGGATGTAGCAATCGAGCCAGACGAGTCTCAAATGACCATATCAAACCACCCACTGGAGGGAGCGGTCAAGGATATCACGGGTTCACCTGAATGGCAGATTGAGGAACAAACAGAAGTCACGGGAACTTGTTTGATAAATCAACACATCTTTGGACTAGATTGGAGGAGGATCAGCAAGTCCAACAGTGGGACAAGGAGGAAGAAAGGATCAACACAGTGATCCAAGGGCTCAAGAAGAAGCAGAAGACAATACCAATCATAGAATGCATCAAAGGGACACAGGACATGAAGAGATTGCAGGAAGAGCTAATTAATTCACAAACGTAGAAACAAGAGCGACATGCTTAAATGGAATCGTTGCAAGAACGGGTAGCAGAAGTGTTGGAACAAGAAGAGGAAGCCAAGGCACATATAGAAAAGAACCAGGCAGAGTGTGTGGAATTGATCAGTGAGGAAATTGCAGTCTAGATAGTGGACACACTCAAAGAGAAGACTGCACAGGTGCAGACACAGGCAACAACACTCAAGAAAAAGTTCCAGGCGATCACCAAGGAGATCGAGTAGACACACAAATATTAGGTGACTCGGGATGAGCCACATGTTAGTGTTGGGGGCCTGCTAATTCATCATTTGTTGCTCTTGGCTTAGCGATTTACACTATGTTTATCTCTTATGAACTAATTCAGAATTCATTCCAATAATTCTCTGATATAGTTATGTGTTTCCTGTTCCTCTGATGCCATGCAAAATGTTTAGATATAAACTCAAACTCACTATCTGATTTATCCTTTTCCTCTTAATAGTTCGCATATTTGACAATGTATTGTTTGTTCTAGACTCGATAGCCCAAATGTCATCTCCCTTCCTACAGTCATTTTATTACAAACCCAGAAAACAAACCAAATCTAGACATCATTTTCCAAAGAAGCATCAAGTGACACGAGAGAGCCCTCTCTGAGTTGAGTAGGCTAGTGCCTCAACTCTAAAGCTAGTTGAAATAGTTACCTCTTTTGTTTGTCTATCAGCCGGATGAAATTTACAGAGTGCTAACACACTCGACACCCATATTGGAAGAAATCAAACAGCTAGCACTGGAGGGCACAAATACAAATATACTAACAGAAGTACAGGAGTAGCAGAACCAGGAAACAAAAACCCTAAAGGAGGTACAACCAGAAAACATCGGACCAGTTCCAAAAGGAAATGGAATGAAGCCAAATCAGGATGCAGAAATCGAGCCAGACGAGTCTCAAATGACCATATCAGACCACCCACTAGAGGGAGCGGTCGAGGATATCACGTGTCCACCGGAAGGGAAGACTGAGGAACAAACGGAAGTCGCGACGACTTTGAGCCAATCATCGCCATCAAGGAAAGACAAGATACAGATACTTAGATCACCTCGTAAGAAATCGACAACAGAAATTATTCTACCACGCATATCAGATGGGGTACAGGTAGGATCAGAGCTATTGGTGTTATCACATATAGTTTTCAAGGGAAACAGGTCGTCCAAGTTTTTGGTCTGCACAGGAAGCATATGAGTGCAACATGAGAAGCAACTCATTTCGGGCTTAAAATACAATCAGACAGGTTGAATTTTGTTAGTGGTAGAGATTCCAGGAGCATTCCATATTAACGGCACCCGGGTATTCAGGATTTCAAAATTGCACGAAGTATAGTGCCATGAGAAAGGCCTAAGCTCGAAGTCCCGAAGCAAATCTTGGCCATCGATTTGAAAAGGGAAGATCTGATCCATTGATTTGAAGAGGACATATTTGAGCCACTGATCGTAAATCCTCTCCCAAGATCACAATATCGATGGCCATAGTCCATTGCAGGGATGCAACGTGCTCGAGTGATAATTTTCTTGAGCGGTCCCGCAATTGAAGCCATGGTTTGGAAAAAGTAATACATGGAAAAAGGTGGTGTATTGAGGGTTCAAAAGTGGTGTGAACCCAAACCAAATTTTAGTGGCCCCACAATCACGTGTTTATATAGTGTCCTATCTGAGAGCAGCATGTGGCTGTCCCTGGGAATTAAGCTGTGTTTCAATCCTGAGAAAAGGAAGTTAATGAAGTGAGGTGGTAGTTGAAACCTCATCTCACCCCATAAATGGAAATCCAAAAAGGATTGGCTGAGGAGATCTTGTGTCTGATAGGGGAAGGCATGCACATAAGAGACTACATGTGCAGTCTAACTGAGAAGACATAGGCATATGGCATTGGACTGGGCAAATTTTTGATTATATGTATGTATTTTTGATATTTTGTGATGGCCGATGGTAAAGCTACGCTCCTGCATTGTAAAGTTTTTATAAAGCACATTGGTTATATAGTTATGTAATTCAATTTGGGACTTCTGTTTTAATGAAAGTTAGCTTCCCATTTCCATGCTTTATTGCCTCTGATACTGAATGTTCATGATTTAAGGATTCACATGGATGTTTATGACTAAGTTGTAATGGATGTTAGATTATAGCCCGGTTATAGCATTTTCAGTCTCCTAAACTCTGAATCCAAGAAGATCTTGTTTTCTGAGTTTTTCCTCCTTAGGCTGCTAGAGGACCTTTTGTCCAGAGAAGACCTTTCATTTTCTCCTCAATTTCTTCCTCCTTTTCACCCTTACTACAACTTAGTGACTAAATTTGAATCAAGACCTCATTTGTGAGTACATGTTCATCTAGTTTTCTGAGTTAAAACAATATTATCCTGAGCCTGCACCCATTCGAGCCCCTTTAAAATTGTTCAATGTGACACATAAACTGATGGGTACTGCGCTTACCTCTGCCGCAATATAGAGGTGACTTTTGGTGCTAACATTTCTGGCTCCGTTGCTGAGGACGAATTGAATATTTTCCCTAGGTAGAACGACAACGAACTTTTGATTATGAAGGTGCATAAAAAATTAGAACCTTTGAAGATTGCACTTGCACCTGGCGACTCCACTGTCTCAACTCCACTGTTGCAGTGTGGATGCTTCTGGCTACACTTGGTCACCCTTGGGAGAACACAATGATCAGATCTGGTCTTTGATGGTGAACAAAGACCAGACACACTCTTACTGCATATCTTTCACCCGACGACTCCATGATTAAAGAATCGATTGGCGACTCCACTAGTTTGAGATGGACAAAATCCTGGCTCAGAGGTTTTCTCCTTTTGATTTTTCTATTGTTTATGGTTTTCCTAATGTTTCCCCTACTATGGATGAATGGGGTGATTATTTGTCCATATTTAGAGAGCGTAAAGAGGACAACCCTGCTCAACATCTCCATGAGTTTCATGAACTCATGCATCAGTGGGAGATACATCATGAGGATGTATTATTAAAAATTTTCATGTTCTCATTAGCAACGGATTCTCGTGAATGATATCATTCCTTACCCCCTGCTAGTATTTACTCCCTAAGGGAATTTGATGCAACATTCAATAGGCATTGTCAAAAGTATTATTCCTCTGAGTTAATCTGTCACAACTGTTGTGAGGAGTATAGAGATGGTGTTCAGGACATAGTTCATTCTTTCGAAATATGTGAGGATGAGGGGCATCTCCCAGAGGAGCTGATGGAGTTGATACAATCACTTTATACAATTGTAGAGGAATTAAAGGCAGATTTTTCTCACCTCTCTTACGAAGAAAATGAAAAGGATATTCTGGTCCTGGAAACAAATGTTCTTGGCAGCCCTGCTTATGATGAAGAAGTGATGTCTAATACTGACCAAGAACAAACAACTTTTGACCAATATCCCAGCAAAGACGACGAAGAGAAAATCTCTTCCATGGTTCATGTTTATAGTTATTGTGAAACTAATCCTAGGGAGAGCCATGAAGGAGAAAAGGAGGAGCCACATCTCTCGGCTATCTTGGCTCAGAATTTTACCCCTTTCAATTTCTAAACCATATTTGGTTATCCACATCCAGTGTCGGCTATAAGCAAATGGGATGATTATCTTCCGAAATTCAGAGGAAGCAAGCATGACCATCCCGGTGAGCACTTATTAAAATTTCATGTATGCATGCTTGAACATGGCTTCTTTCATGAGGATGTCTGGATCAAGATGTTCAGTTTTTATTTTGAAGAATATTCTCTTGGATGGTGTCTATCTCTCCCTTCTTCTAGTATCCATTCTTTGAAGGATTTTCACGATGATTTTAATTCGTATTACGGGAAGATTTACCCGACTCATCTTATTTTTGATGACTATTGTAAGAGGTTTTCACTCCACATTCTGTAGTTGATAGAGTGTTCCTCATGTGATGAGTCCGGTGAACATCTGATTGAGAGAGAAATCAAGGATGAAAGTGAGTATTTTGCAAATACAAATGAAAATTTTTCTCTCTCTATTTCCTAAGAAGAAGTCCTTCTAGATATGTTTGATGATAGCATTGATGATGGCGTAACTATAGAGGCATTATTCCCCCCCCCCCTAGTTCACCTGTTGTCTCAGATTTAAAATAAGAAATGGTTGAAGAAAAGAATCAAAATATTTCACTTTTCTCTTTGAGAGATAAAAGACTTATGTGCTCACCTACCCCTAAAGAGTATTCAGAAGAAGAATGCATAGGTTGCCAATCTTGTTATGAAAGAGAAATCTCCTACCAAGAGTAACATGATAGAGAGAAAGAGGCATCATTGGATACACATGAAGAGACTTCTTTCTCTCAGCTAGCAGATGTTTTCAGATCAAAGAAAGAAGAAAAGGACCAACAAAAGGGGTGGTTTATCACATGTCCAGAGCCTGTAAGTGAGCAACCATCATCCGAGGTTAGTCAACCTGCATCAAACTCTCATCCACCAATGCCTACCAGAGATATTCATCCATGCATGAGAAGCTGTGTGACAAAGCAGGCTGCTTGTTATAAATTTTCCAAATTTTTCCACTTGGCCTATGAGCCTATGAAGGAATACATGGAGTTGTATTTCCTTCATGATTTGAAGCCGCTCAGATTTATCCTAACCTCATCATTAGGAGGAAATATGAAGGATGTAACCACTCTACTGTCATGGTTGCATCATTTGTTACTAATCACAAACATAGTGAAGGAGCTTCCAGTCAGGAAGTTACTTGAATGGCTATGGTGGAAGTTTGATTTCACCTAGCACTATGTAAAAAATCAGTTAGTATAGGAATGTATATAAATAAGCTCCTTCGGAGCCCATGTATTTTTCTTTCATTTTTAGGATAGTGTGCTTGTCGGGCTTTAATCCTCAACGGGATGTTTTTTGAGCATGAATCCATAGCCCTATGCAGAAGGCAACTGGAACTACTTGTTTTTGGCAGCTCGCAGGGAGCATGCCATCCCATGTGGAGCCAAATGTTATCACATATAGTTTTCAAGGGAAAAAGGTTGTCCAAGTTCATGGTCTACAAAGGAAGCATCTGAGCATAGCATGCAGAGAAGCTCATTTCGAGCTTAAAATACAAACAGAACAGTTGAGTTTTGTCAATGGTGGAGATTCCAGGAGCATTCCAGATTAACGACCCTCGAAGAGAGGCCAAAGCCTGAAGTCCCGAAGCAGATCTCGGTAGTCGATTCGAAAAGGGGAGATCTGATCCATTGATATAAAAAGGAAAGATTTGAGCTGTTGATCATAAATCCTCGCCCAATATCACAATATTGACGGCCACATTCCATTGCAGGGATGCGATGTTCTCAGGCGATAATTTTCTTGAGCGGTCCCGCAATTGAATCCGTGGTTTGGAAAAAGTAATAAGTGGAAAAAGGTGGTGGATTGCGGGCCCAAAAGAGGTGTGAACCCAGACCACCTTTGAGCAACCCTACAATCATGAGAAAAGGCAGTTAATGAAGTGAGGCGGTAGTTGAGACCTCGTCTCACCCCATAAATGGAAATTCAGAAAGGACTGGCAGAGGATAGCTTGCATCTGACAGTGGAAGGCATGCTCAGAGGAGACTGCATGCGCAGTCTGACTGAGAAGACACAGGCGTATGGAATTGGATGAGAAGCTCGAGCACACCTCTGCTGGGTGAATTTTTGAGTATATGTATGTAGTTTTGATATTTTGTGAGGGTCGATGGTTGAGCTACGCTCCCGCATTGTAAATGTTTTATAAAGAACACTAGTTATATAGTTATGTAATTCGATCTGAGACTTCTGGTTTATTGAAAGTCAGCTTCATGTTTCCATTCTTTATTACCTCTGATAATGGATTTTCATGATTGAAGGATTCACATGGATGTTTATGACTGAGTTGTAATGGATGTTAGATTATAGCACAATTATAGCGTTTTTAGTCTCATGAACTCTGAATCCAAGAAGATCTTATTTTTTGAGTTTTTCCTCCTTAGGCTGCTGGAAGACCTATTGTCTAGAGAAGACCTTTCATTTTCTCCTCAATTTCTTCCTCCCACTCACCCTTACTACAACTTATTGACTAAATTTGAATCGATACC
>JASDQU010739610.1:79492-92059 GCA_032191745.1 Picea mariana
GTTACAATAATAGAAGACTTCAACATAGACTGTGTATTGGATGAAGAAACACATGTGAATATTATGCCAGAAAGCACTTGGGAAATTTTGGGAAAGCCTGCTATGGTACCTTCATTGGGAAGGATAGGCTTGTTTAAAGGAAAGATGATAACCCTATGTGGAAGAGTTACTAATATACCTATGATTGCTCACGAAACATCGACTGAAGAAGAATTTGAAGTCATTAAATTTGTTGAGAACAACACCCCTTTTCCACTTTTATCAGGAAATACTTGGATTGAGAAGGATCAGATCAAGAGGAAAGTAGAGGAGGAAGCTACAGAATAGAAAATGAAAGAACTAAGGGACTTCATCACCATAAAAATAGAGTGACTAATAGAAGAACAAGAGGATAAGTTGAAGCAATAGAGGGCAAGGTAATTAGTTGTCGAAGTTGAAAGAATGCAGGAAGGCTTGAAGACCCTGTCTGTGCAGGAAAGAAGTATAGCCACCCCAAAAATAGTAAGAGAAGGGACATTAACCTAAGAATCTGTAAGAGCACATCAACAATGTGAAGTCCTTTCACTAGGAGAGAATAAGAATACAAATGGAAAGAGGATTCCAGAAATTGCTAGAGAAGCTCAAATCATAAATAAGAATGGTCGGCGAAGTTCCTTGCACCAGTTGAAGATGAAAATATCTTTGACATGGAAATCATAGGAATCCCCTTGGTCACCCGGGTCGAGCATGTCAGGCAGAGTAGCGCGAAGAAAAATAAGAAAAAGGTAGAAGTCCAGGATATAGAAATTGATGAGGAGGACATCGCCTCTGCAGAAGATGGATCTGGCTTGCTAGAAAGAGGAGGAGAAGTCCAAGGAAATGGACAAGAAGAAGGGGATGATGGAGAAATGCAAGAAGAAGGTGAAGCTACACCACCTCAGGATCCCCTTGTTGGAACAAAGAATTCGTAGAAAAGGAAGGCTTATCCGAACAAACCTTCGAAAAGAAATAAGACATGCACCAGTAAGCCCAAGATGAAGGCCAGGCTCATAGAGGAAGACATCGATCTAATCATCGCAGTCGTGGAGGATGCTTCAGAGTATATCTTGCAGTGATACAGAGAAAAGTAGGAAACATTGTATGAAAGAATCGATAAGGATATGAAGGAGATACAACAAGCCATCCATTCGATCCGTGTAGTACCTACTGCACCTTCTTCGTTGAAGATTGAATAATTTGGGGATGAGCCTACCCAATTATGAAGACTAGCAGATGCAACATAGGCTCGACTTCATCGAGTCCAAGAATAAAAGGAAAAGACTACAAAATTCTTGAAATAAGAAAAGAAGGAGGTCTTACAACAACTACGAGTTGTGCAGTCTTGCGTAACTGCCTACAAGAAGGAGAAAGATGAAATTCGGGTGATGTTCGAAGAGGACAAAGAAAATATACAGAAAGAAAAAGACCAGCTGCTCACAGATCAGACTATGGTCAAAGAAGTTGTGACTAAAGCACTTCGCTCTATGTCGAGCTTGGAATAGGAGGAACAAGAGTCAGCCAAGATTCTAGTGGGGAAGCTCGCTGAGGCCATTCAGCAGCTTCAAGCAAGGATAACAGAGCTAGAGATCCAAGCAGTGTCGATCACTCTGCAAGAAGTGCACGATCAAATGGAGGAAGCCTCCAAGAGTGCAGTTGGAAGCATCAGGTCCCTCACCTCAGAATGTAAGCAGTTGAGTGATCAAAGTGCACAAACCTATGAACACATCACAGAAGATCCAAAGCTGAGGAAACTGGAAGCACAACTGCAGGAGGCGCAAAAGAAGGCTTCCACCATGCATGCGCAGATGAAGCTACTCACTGCGGTCGAGTAAATGAAGAGATCACAGGAGCAGTGTGCAGTCCATCAACAGATTACTGCCATCTAGAGCAGAGTCATGGAAGTTACATAGAAACTACAGCCGATGCAGGACGAAGCCTGCATGATTTTTGAAGAGATTGAAGGACAAGGCTCGCATCTAGACCAAGTGGTTACAAAAGTGGAACAACGCCTAGAAGGGTCTGTTACAGAGAAAATGATTCAGAAGTTTGCCGATCAGGAGGCTCTGGCGAAGAAATAAGTCGAGGAAGCTTGATCTAAGATCAAGGCCTTTGAAGGAGCGTTTCCTAGATCTGAGTGACTCGGGACGAGTCACATGTGAGTGTTGGGGGCCTGTTGGCCCTTGACCAAGTTTTGAGGAAACATTGGTCATTTTTTACCACTTTTGGGACTACGACAGGCTAGTCGAAGATGGAGCGCCGAGGCAGAGCTAAGATCGTGGTATCTCACTTATTTTGCTGGCTTGTGGACCTAGCAAAGGGTTTACTAGGGTTTATGTAATGGGTTATGGGATGTCGACCCATGGGTTTACCCATGATTAGGAATTTTTGTAAATGTGTAAATAAGTAGCTAAGCGATGTAAGAAGTGGGGTTGGCTATGTGCACAGTATGTTGTAAGTGTTAATGTTGGCTTAGTGCAAGAGTATGTTAAGGTTTGCAGAGTTGTGTGCAAGAGGTTGTAAGTTTCTTTGTGCACACAAAATGTGTAGAGTGAGGCTCTGTGCCTTGACCTAATTTTGGGAAGGAGGATTTGGTGTGCAGCGCACAAATCTCTTGTTCTCTATGGAGTTTGTCTCTATGGATTTATGCATAGGACTGACTGAATGTAAGAATATTTAAGACTAATAAATTAGAATAAGAAGTTGGTGGACATAGCCCCACACTGGGGTGAACCATGTATATCCTATGTCTTGATGTGCTTTGTGTGATGTGAATAATGTTGTTTATCTTCTTAGTGTTGTTGTTATAATGTATGATGAATGCATCTGATGTCATTGCTTAGTGATTAATGGTATTAAAGATAAATGAATGTTACATCTGAGCTAATGCCATGTGTTAAGTGATTGAAAGTGCTTGATCATTATTGTTACTACATTGATCTGTAATAAGGGTTTAATCTGCGATGTGAATGAGTCTCATGAACTAAGGCATATTGTTGTCTAAGTGCTCTGCTAAGTGTTGTAATCACATATACATTTCCCAGCTTGGTTGTAGACACCTGATTCCTGCAACCCCCCCTGCCTCTACCTCGGGTGAGACTTCATCTTCTTCGCAGGTGTTGTCGAAAGGGCCGGTAGTTAGGGTTTTGTTGGTGCTCTGTTGAAGCATTGAACCTTGGGTCTTCCCCTGTGCCAACAAGCTTTCTTCCTCTTTTTCGGATAATTTATCTTTAAGACCTTAATTTTCTTGTTCCAACTTTTGAATACATCGCTTCTTCTCCTTAGACTTCATTATTTTTTCAAGTAGTTTCTGATTATGATTTCTTAGGTGATAAATCGCTTTGTCTTTTTCAATGATGATATTGTCACATTCTTTTTCTTGATATTACAACTTTTGTATTGACTTATGGTTATCTTGAAGGGTCAATTATGATACCTCCTTCAGGTCTTCTGATGACGGAGCTTCTGAAACTGACTTCATTGTAACATCTTGCAATGTGATTTTCTTCTTCTTATTGGAAAATGTCAAAAACTTTCTCCTTGAGTTGAAAATAAAAGTACCCAATGTATCTACCCAAGTTGACCCTAGAATTATATCACTATTGTCTTGATACATTGATACCACATTGAATCGAGCTATAAATTTGTAATCACCAATAGATAGTTGTAGATTTTTAATTTCATATTTCTCATCAGAAAGACGTGTCATTTTCAATTATATTTGGTTCTAAAACCATTAATTGTTTCACCGGGTCAACATTAATGTGATTTTTCTTAGCATTCGAGCAAATAACGTAGTTGATATTCTTTCCTTGAATAATCCCATTAACTTCTAATAAGTCCAAATATTTTTTATAAGTATGAGAGAATCTTCCTTATTTTTCACTACAAAACTCCATTCATATAATTATATGTTTAAACCTTGAAATATAATAATAATATTGTTTTCTTCACTTTGAAGTTACTTTTTTTCCCTTAAATATATAACCCCTTCTTTTTCTTTTACCTTTGATGATTCTTTTATTTTTTATAAATGTAATTTGCTACTTCTTATAACTTAGGGAACTCTTGAATGTTTAAAAGTAAGCCTTTTCCTTGACTTATAACTTGTACTTTAATGAAAACGTAATTTTAATACTTTATATATATTCAACCCCTTTTTTAACTTCCAACTTCTCTTATATATATAATTTCCTTTTTTATATACTCTATTGTAATATACCCCTTCTTATAAACTTTGAGTGGAAACATAAGAAATTTCCTTAATAAACTATATGTAAGGTTGAAGTACTTTATTTTGATGCTCTCAGAAGGTCACAGATTATTATTTTAACCCCACTCCTTATATCCTTATATGATTGGCATTAATTATAGTTTACCACACAATTAATGTTGGGGAGTAATTATCAATTACCACACAATTAATTAAAGTAGGGTTGTGACTTTTTTCCCAAGAAGAAAATTTACTCAAATTTATATAATGTATAAATTCTTTTACAATGCGATTATCTAGCTGTTGATAGTTGTGAACAGTGCTGGTTATTTAAATTAGTCTGATACAAAATCCGGTGCGGCATCAAAGCAACATGAACAGTGCTGGTCATGACAACAGACTGTTACAAAATCCTGTGCGGCAGCAAAGATGGAAGAGCATCGAGACTATGCCACACTGTATTGTGGGGAGAGGCTTGAATGTAAACATAAACAATCAATTATATCTCATATATGTGAACTGTAATAAGGCCGCTATGATTCGAAGAGATTGTAAGTGGAGATAGAGCTCTCAATTCCATTGTCGCTATGAAAAACCGAGAGACGCCCAGCCACTGCATTTAGTGCCCTTTTGGATAAGGCATCCGCCTCAGAATTATGGTATCTGGGAAAATGATGGAAGTGTATATCGGTGAAGAGGGTGGCCAGCTCCTTAGTTTATTGTTTCCACCCCTCAATATGTATAGAATGAAGCTGGCATTTTTGGTTGATCCAGTCAATTATAACTCTAGAGTCTCCTAGGACTAGAAGGTCATTTAATGACTAGCATGAGGCAAGGTAGAGAGATGCCCATAGGCCCATGAGCTTAGCTTTGTTATTGGATCCTGTACCACAGTTTAAATACCATTTTGTGATTCGGGACAAATGGGTCTTGAACGTTCCACTAGCCCTGCAACAGAGACCGTTAGGTAGGGCTGCACCATCAAAGCAGACTAGAGTTCCACCAACCATAAGCGAGTGTTCACATGCTTTATATTGGTAGATCTTTACTGTGGTTGGTTGCCAGATGTAGGAGGAAAGAACTCTGTGAAAGACCGCTTGACAGGAGGGGGTCCGACCCTCAAAAATCACATGGTTCCGCTCAATCCAGGTCTGCCAGCAAACGTGTGCAACCAATGTATGAGGAGCCAATCTGTCCGATAACCAAGATGAGAGGCAATCTAATATGGTGATGCCATTCCAGGCCAACGGAAGAGAGAAATGTAGGGATAAGATATTCCAGATGTGTGAAGTGAAGGTACAGTGAATCATGAGATGGTGTATATCTTCATTTGCTTGATTGCGAAGGGGACAAATCCCAGGACCCTACCAGCCACACCTACGAAGGGCCTCCCAAGTGAGCGCCCTGTCCTTCACGCAAAGCCAGAAGAAAAGTTGGAGCTTGAGAGGAATATGCCAATTCCAAATCTGGTAAAGCCACGGAGGGTTGTGAGTGGAGGAGGGCCGTATATGTGTTTTTTACAGTTAGGATGCCCGAGCCATCACCTCCGGCCCACAGGAGAGTGTCACACAAATTCTGGAGAGAGACACCCACAATAGGGTTGTGACTTATTCTAAAGCGTTGGCACCTTTTTGCTCTACACAATATCCCTATTCAATGATTAATTTTAATACTCCTAAATCCACGGAATTCATTGTTACCTATTGATGATCATACATACTATAAAATCGATTGAATTGTATGGAGGGTACAAAGTTTTTAAACAATTCAACTTGTACGACGAAACTGATACGACAATGATCTATATGGCACACACGATGTGACAGTAGATTACGGGAAACAATGTGACGAAAAACTATATGTTCAGTAGAAAAATTCAGTGGTTGTATATGACACTTCAATTAATTTCATTAATTGACTATGGAATGATTAGTTGTACGGGTGATGATTAAATGTACAGTTCCTTAAATCAATTAATCATACAGTGTGAAAAATTAATGTAGACAGTACGAAAATTAATTTATTTGCAACAAATTTTTGTGTGGATGATAGTGTTGGAAGATGGATGTCAAAAAAAAAATTATTTTTCAATTTCTTCAAATGAAGTGAAAATTTTTCTTCCTTCAAATTTTATTTTTTTTCAAAATTTTCTTCTAATTTTCTTACAGCGAAAATAATTCTTCTTTCATGGTATTTTTGAACTTATAATGGCTAAAATCCTGATTGTGGTCAAAGAACCGAAGAAGTCAAAGAAACTTAGAAATTTTTTGTGCGTGACTACAAGCATGTATGGCCAATGGCCAGAATCAGAAAAAATGAAGCTCTTATACCAAATGAGATGAACAAAGTTTGCTTACGCAAATGTGATAACCAAATCTAGCTTACGAGTAGAATATCCAAAATACTTGGAATATAAAAATATCCATGAGGATAATAAATAATATATAAATGTATGATAGAATGAATAACATGTCTATTACAATGAGAATGAGGGCCTTATATACCCATGTAGGGCTTCCCTTCCATGAAGAGACAAGACCTTTCATCAGGGAGGTGTCTCTTCATTATTAATCATTAACTGTTGATTATTTATTATTATTTATATTTTGTAATGTACTTACATTTATTATTATATATATTGTGTTCATAACACAACCTGTAACGTCCATTGTAGTGGAAGAGACAACAAACACATCCTCATCAACATAAATATTCCCAAGATATTGTATCCCGCCAAATATCCATCCGCAAAACAAGTTCATTTACAAAAGGATGCAAAGTACCCACTCGTAGAACCACTAATTCTAGAAGGAGTGATTGTAGAAGGGGATATGTTAGGTCTGATACTCACGTTGAAGTATGCATACCATGACATCACAGATGAAAAGAAGTTTTCCAATTTGGTATCCAACAAGTTCTTGAGGAAGTCCATTAGTTATGAGACTCATATGATAGTCATAGAACCATATGTGTGGGATACAGGGTTGTAGAAAGTGGGTCTTCTAAATCTATTTCATATACCGCACTTTGGATGAATTCAAGAGATCAATACATGTGTAAATATACTGCTGATTTGTGTGCACAAGGGATACCTATGGCTCAACATGCCAGTTTATATTGATACATACCTAATAGTGCATATTACCGGTCTTGCGTCATAGGGGGAGGACCCATCTTTGCTATTTTTTCGACAAAAAGAATTAGAAATCTCTAGTTGAGAGCATGAAGGAAAAATTCCATACATTCTATGGACATCACAAATTGGATGTCACAAGCATCTGCGACTCAATAGTAAGGTTTGCAATGCAAGACTTAGCTTGTAAGTTGTTGAGATAGTGTAGAAAACATGAAGTGTCGGTAGCAGTGATAGTTGCAACAAAAAGATGTGTCGATGGTGTCCATATAAACTGGGAAATGTTTTTGTCAAAAAAAATTTTGATTGATTGTGTGGAAGCGTAGGATAAGGGGACTGAGTTCCATTATTCCTGGTTACTAATTCTCATAGTATTATCGAATTGGAAGGAGACATATGACAATCAGTTTTTGGGATTCAAGGAGAAGCCTTGTTTAGTTGTTCAGTATCAGAACCTATGGTATACTACACATAAGTCACGACAGATGAAAAACAACGTTGCATTTTATATGTACAAGGAGACTATTAGAGACAACATGAAGAGGACATTGTTCATACCACCCGAGGTGGCTGAGGCATATAAGGCAGTGGACCGCTTTAAGGAAAGGCACCACCACATGTATGTACAAGAAAATAAGGACCCATATCAACAATGTCTTCCAACACAATACAGATTGACTGAAGAAAGAAGAGGTGGTTCATATTATGGTTGATTGGGATGATGAGTGGAATATTCCACCCAGAGAAGCGAGACCATCAAAAAAGAGAAACCTGAAGGTCCACAAGATCAATGAGGAGGAAGAAGAAGGATATGCACCAAAAAGAGGAGAAGAGACAACCCACTAGACGACACCACACAATGATAGAAAGAGGAAAGAACCAGACACAGGAAGACCAGGACAGTGAAGGCCAAGGCACAAAGTCATCAAATAAGTGCCTATCCAAGCATTGACAGAAGAATATTTGGAGAACATAGGAGATCAAGTGAAGGAAGTAACATATGATGTGTTTCAATGCACAACACAATAGCAGGAAGAGATGAACATACACATGCAGGATCATATGGATGAGTTGCACAAACTACTAGAAGAAACAAACCTCATGTTAGGGAAACATATAGAGGAGGAACTGACAACCAGTACCACAAATACTGGGGAGGTAGGGCCAATGATCTCTCATTAATTAGTAGTCGCAGGAGAACAAATATTGACTAAGCTCGTGATAGGGGTAGTAGAGTTCCCCATGACAAAGATGCAAGAACAAGCGAGGGAATTGGGTCACGTTGACTTAGTTCTATCACAACTTCCAATAGAAGTATCGCAAGAATCACAAATGAGTGCGACATAAGAAATGAAATCACACGTAGAGAATACCTCCAACAAGTTGGTAAAGGTTACCACATAAAATGTCGCATTGGAGATGGAATACAACAAGGTTAAACATGATCACGATGAGGCCACACAAAAGGTGGAAATAATGCAATAAGAATTCAAAAAAGTATACCAAGAACTCCTAGAGGAATAGACACAAATGGAGGCCCCAATAAAGGATAAATTCATGAAGATAAGTTAATCCATTCAGGTTTTCCATTCACAAATAATATATCTTGAAGCACGCACGACATCGAGCACTCCCCCTGAAGAAAGAAAGAAAAGGGAGTAGAATATGACAATAGTGGTCAAGAACATCAAGAATCTAGAAGTCGAATGTGCTTAGTTATATACAAATACTATGGATGCCTGGAAACAATTAAGTGAAGATAGGGAGCAACAAGAAGTCAACCAAAATATATAGGCTATGAAGGAAAATGCGTATAATCTTAAAGCAGTGATGGGCACATTACTGCCAGCTGAGGTGGTAATAGTAATGAATGAGAATAGAAAGTTGTATTAAAAAATGAATAATCTTAGAACAGAGCAGCAGGCTCGCACACAACAAACAAAAATACTTCAGGATGAAGCTTACATAGTCACAACGGTCTTATAAGAAACTCAAGGGATAATCAAGCAGGTCGTTGATGAAAGTGTCGAGAAGGCGCATGCTTGGGTCACTACTGATACAGTTGACCAAATTTTGCAGAAGTGTAGATTTTAACCTTGTGCAATATTTACTGCAAATAGTTTTTCATTAAAAGAATATAAAAGATACAATGAAAAAAACAAATATTACACAGATATGTTTCCCCTAGAAACCCAAATCGGGAAAACCAACATTTTCTATATTCATTCATAGTGATACATTGTTTACAATACAATATACATATAAGAGCCGACAACATCCAAAACCCTAACCCAATTACCTGGATTAGTCAAAAACCCCAATTAGTTAACCATAAATAGAAAACCATCAGCAAAAACCATGCATCGAAAAACTTCCCAACAATGGACACGAAAATTGAGGCAACACGAAAAAACAAGAAAAAATGTGACACATTTCCCGAGGAAAAAAATTCAAGAATATAACACATACCCAACATTCTCCCACTTGTTGTTTTCTTTGCATACAGGGGGTTACAAGGTTACATAGTCAACAATCCAGGGCAAAAATTCCCATGGATCCTCTACACCAAGAGAACTTCTTAGTGATCATAGATTTTGTTAATGAATCTTCAACATTCTTCAAAATTTGCACCTTCATCAACAACACTTTTTTTTCTTCAACCATGTCTTTCACAAAATGATATTGAATATCAATATGTTTTGTCTTTGAATGATAAGTCGGGTTCTTCACCAGAAAAATTACACTCTGACTGTCACAATCTGTCCTTACATCTTGTTGTACCAACCCAATACATGAACACAATCTTTGTAATCATACTGCTTCCTTACTTTCATGAGTGGCTTCCATGTATTCAACTTCTGTAGTTGAAAGTGCCACTACATCCTGTCTTTTGTTCATCCAACTTATTGCTCCTCCAAATAGTTTAAGCACATACCCACTTGTATATCTCCTACGATCCAGATCTACATCCCAGTCTGCATCCAGAAAGCCATGTATATCCAACACTCTATCCAATATCGGTCTTCCTTGGTAGCACAGTCCATAGCTAGCAGTGCCACAAAAATACTTGAAAACCCTTTTTACTATTTTCTAATACTCCTTCCCTGGTTTTGACATATACTTGCTCAAAAATCCCACTGCATGTGCAATGTCCGGTCTAGTACAGACCATTGCATACAGTAAACATCCAACTGCACTCGCATATGGAACATGAGACATGTCCTCCTCCTCTTTCTGTGTCTTGGGACACTGATCCACATATAACTTTACACCAACATGAATATGAACCTTGATTGGTTTACATTCCTGCATATTAAACCTCTGCAATATTGTCTTGACATATTTTCTATGACTTAACTAGAGTTTCCTCTTTTTTCGATCTCTTTTAATTTCCATGCCCAAAATTAAATTTGAAGCATCGATATCCTTCATGTCAAATTTAGAGGATAACTGAGTTTTCACATCCCAGATAATCTCCTTGTTGTTTCCTATCAACAACATGTCATCCACATACAAGACCAAATAAATCAAATGATCACCAATTATTTTAAAATACACACAATGATCCTCTTTGCTTCTTGTGAAGCTAAGTCCCAACATATAAGTATCAAACATTTGATACCACATCCATTGTGATTGTTTTAAATCATACAGGGACTTTTTCAGCTTTCATACCAACTCCTTCTTTCCCTTCACAACAAATCCTTCTGGCTACTTCATATATATTTCTTCTTCCAGATCCCCATGTAGAAATGTTGTCTTCACATCCATCTGTTCTACTTCAAAATAAAATGCAACAACAACAGATAACAAAAATCTTATAGAAGTTAACTTGGAAATAGGAGAAAAAATATCACCAAAATCAATTCCCTCAACTCGGGAATAACCATTTTCTACTAGCCAAGCTTTGTATTTCTCCACTTTTCCTTCTACATTCAGCTTTCTTTTAAATGCCCATTTTCTGCCAATGGGATTTCTTCCAGTCAACAACGTCACTAGATCCCAAGCCTCATTCTTATCCAAGGTTGTCATTTCTTCATCCATGACCTTTTCCCAAAGCTTTCCATCCTTTGAATCCATTGACACCCTGACAGTTCTAGGATAATCATAAGTAATAGACAAAGAAAAATTTGAACGGAAATCATATGGAGTATACCTTTCTGGTAGCCTTCTTTCTCGAACCAATCTCCTCAATACTAGACTATGAGGATCTTGTTCTTCTATAGAGTTTGATTCATCATCCCTTAAATCAAACTCTATTTTATTTGGTTCTTCATTACTTGGTAGGACTTCATGTTTAACAACATCCTTCATTTCTGTAAATACCACATCTCAGCTATACACTACCTTCTTAGTTTCTGGGCTCCAAATATTATAACCTTTGAGACCATCTTTATACCCAATAAAGATACACTTTTCATCCTTCTTATCTAGCTTACTTTTGTTTTCCTTTGGAACATGAACATATGCCTCATAGCCAAATGCCTTGAGATGTGTGAGAGAAGGTTTCTTACTAGTCCATACCTCTTGTGGAGTCTTTTCATCCAACACTGATGAGGGTGATCTGTTGACCAAGTAACATGCAATACCCACTGCCTCTACCCAAAATTCTTTCCCTAACTCAACACCACTGAGCATGCACCTTTCTTTTTCCATCAACATCCTATTCATCCTTTTTGCAACTCCATTCCATTGATGTGTATATTGTAAATTCTAACCTTGTACAATGTCTACTGTAAACAAATATTCAGAAAATAATAGAAAAGATACAATGGAAAATGCAAACATTACACAGAGATTTTTCCCCTGGAAACCCAAACCAAGAAAACCAGCATATATTATATTCATACATTATGTTACATTGTTTACAATACAATATACATATAGGATCCAGCGGCATCCAAAACCCTAACCCAATGACCTGGATTAGTCCAAAAAACCCTAATTCCTTGACCGAAAATAGAAAACCATCAGCAAAAAACCATGTGCCGAAAAAACCACCTAAATATCATGTGGTCCCGGAAATATGTCATCCCGATGCGAAAAAAAATTTCGAGGGCACTGCCCCTGAACCCCCGCGCGGGGGGCTCCGCCCCCCTTCACCCCCCCTCTAACCCCCCTGCGCGCCCGACGTAGACGCTCAGACACTACTACTCGTGCAAAGAATATAACACATACCCAACATTCTCCCACTTGTTGTTTTCTT
>JASDQU010739610.1:117978-134990 GCA_032191745.1 Picea mariana
GGCGATTGAACACAACAATCTGCATGATCCAGTCTCTGTTTCCAGACTATTCCCATGTTCGGTCACAGTGGAGGACTCCAACCACTTGGATATCCCCTGTACCATACATGAAGTTTGGGACGATCTAAAATCGTTCACCAAAGACAAAAGTCCAGGACCGGACGACTGGACTGTAAAATTCTTCCTACACTTCTTTGAGTTAGTTGGGGCAGACCTATTGGAACTAGTGGAAGAATCTAGGATTAGAGGAAAAGTGATTGGTGCGCTGAATTCGACTTTCCTAACACTAATTCCTAAAGAAAACAATCCCACATCCTTTGGCGACTACAAATTGATCGCACTATGCAACCTGTGCTACAAATTAATCTCAAAAGTCATTGCAATCAGGATAAAGTCTATCCTCTCGAGGACCCTGTCGGGTGAACAACTAGGATTTTTAAAGGGCAGACAGATATTAGATGCCATTGGCACAACCTAGGAATGCTTGCACAGTATAAAGGTGGTGAATACAAAGGCACTTATTCTAAAATTGGATCTAAAAAAAGCCTTTGACTGCATTGACTGGGATTTTCTTCGATTGATCCTAACTCAATCAAGCTTCAACCACCTTTCTATAAAGTGGATCATGAGTTGCGTGACAACTGCCAACTTCGTTGTCCTGGTAAATGGTGAAACTTCTTCTTTCTTTCATAGTGGTAGGGTAATGAGGCAACGCTTCCCACTCTCCCCACTACTGTTCATCTTGGTCATGGAAGGATTAAGATTTCTTTTTAAAAAAGGACAAGCATAAGGGAAGCTTATGGGGATAAAAGTGTCCAGGATCGTCAAGATTTTACACCTCTTTTTCCTTGATGATGTCTTAATCATGACCAACGACTCATTATAGAAATGGAAGGAATTAAAAGACATCTTGATTAATTTCTGTAGTACCTCGAGTTTGTTGATAAATTGGACAAAGTCAACTTTTCACTATGCTAGTATACAAGATCACTCCTTGGCACTTCTAAAAGATCTATTTCCTTATAACTTTGTGCACCTTTCTGAAGGTTTTAAGTACCTTGGTTATTTTATTAAAGATGATTCATATAAGGTAATAGATTGGAATTGGCTTGTTGCAAAGGTGGAAAAAAGAATAGGTCACTGGTGCAATAGATGACTCTCCTTAGGAGGTCGCTTCACTCTCATTAAAGCAGTTTTAGAAGGACAATTGGTTTATTGGATGGCTCTTGCAACCATACCAGCCATTGTTTTAGACAAGCTAAGGAAATTAACCTACAATTTTATTTGGTCAGGTAGTACTGATTACACTCTCCTACATATTAGTAATCGGGAATCACTGGCCAAACCAAAAATTAAGGGCAACTGGGGAATCATAATTTTTTTTCATTTTAACAAAGCACTGGCTGCTAATTCACTTTGGTGTATGTTGATTAAAGATGGAATTTGGCACTCTATTATAAAAGATAAATACTTCCCCCACTGTTCAGGGGCCACTTGGTTCAGGACTGCTACAAACACAACGAAAATGACCTCTCATATTTGGAGAAATATGGTAAAATCGGTAAATTCTATCATCGTTGGCTTTGCTAGAATCTGGTTTCTGGACACTCAGTTATCCTTGGCAAGGATTGTATTTTAGGATTGGATAAAGCCTCCTTCTTATCTCCACAGCATATTGCTCAATTAAATTTAAAAAACATCAGATATCTGTTTCAAGCAAGAGGAAACCACAGGCCCGAGATCCTTGCTCACTGTTGGAAAACTAGTGACAAGATTGGATTATCAACTGAACTCGCAGTGGAATGGGAAACGTTCTGTAAGGAAATTTCACGATCTGGCCCTCAACTTCAATATAAGGATGACCAGCTCTTGTGGAGAGGGGATGACAACTCAGGTCTCTTATCAGTCAAAAATTGTCCACTCAGCAATCACAAACACCCTCTGTCATAACAATATAGGTGGATGGAGGAAAAATTTGTGTTCCTGGAACATCGCACATAAGATCAAATTATTGTTTTTATTAAATATAATTTTGTATTGGTTTAAATCCAATCTTTTTTCTATCACCACGTTCTTCACTTATACATTACATTACCTTCAACAAAATATGAACTTGGGTTGTGCATCCACTCAAGTCCATAGTGGACAACAAGCTCTAAAGTCAGCAGCTACAAACTACTTCAAATCCTTCTATGGGGCGATTGAACACAACAATCTGCATGATCCAGTCTCTGTTTCCAGACTATTCCCATGTTCGGTCACAGTGGAGGACTCCAACCACTTGGATATCCCCTGTACCATACATGAAGTTTGGGACGATCTAAAATCGTTCACCAAAGACAAAAGTCCAGGACCGGACGACTGGACTGTAGAATTCTTCCTACACTTCTTTGAGTTAGTTGGGGCAGACCTACTGGAACTAGTGGAAGAATCTAGGATTAGAGGAAAAGTGATTGGTGCGTTGAATTCGACTTTCCTGACACTAATTCCTAAAGAAAACAATCCCACATCCTTTGACGACTACAGACTGATTGCACTATGCAACCTGTGATACAAATTAATCTCAAAAGTCATTGCAATCAGGATAAAGTCTATCCTCTCGAGGACCCTGTCGGGTGAACAACTAGGATTTTTAAAGGGCAGACAGATATTAGACGCCATTGGCACAACCCAGGAATGCTTGCACAGTATAAAGGTGGCGAATACAAAGGCACTTATTCTAAAATTGGATCTAAAAAAAGCCTTTGACTGCATTGACTAGGATTTTCTTCGATTAATCCTAACTCAATCAGGCTTCAACCACCTTTCTATAAAGTGGATCATGAGTTGCGTGACAACTGCCAACTTCGTTGTCCTGGTAAATGGTGAAACTTCTCCTTTCTTTCATAGTGGTAGGGTACTGAGGCAACGCTTCCCACTCTCCCCACTACTGTTCATCTTGGTCATGGAAGGATTAAGATTGCTTTTTAAAAAAGGACAAGCATAAGGGAAGCTTATGGGGATAAAAGTGTCCAGGATCGTCAAGATTTTACACCTCTTTTTCCTTGATGATGTCTTAATCATGACCAACGACTCATTATAGAAATGGAAGGAATTAAAAGACATCTTGATTAATTTCTGTAGTGCCTCGGGTTTGTTGATAAATTGGACAAAGTCAACTTTTCACTATGCTAGTATACAAGATCACTCCTTGGCACTTCTAAAAGATCTCTTTCCTTATAACTTTGTGCACCTTTCTGAAGGTTTTAAGTACCTTGGTTATTTTATTAAAGATGATTCATATAAGGTAATAGATTGGAATTGGCTTGTTGCAAAGGTGGAGAAAAGAATAGGTCACTGGTGCAATAGATGACTCTCCTTAGGAGGTCGCTTCACTCTCATTAAAGCAGTTTTAGAAGGACAATCTGTTTATTGGATGGCTCTTGCAACCATACTAGCCATTGTTTTAGACAAGCTAAGGAAATTAACCTACAATTTTCTTTGGTCGGGTAGTACTGATTACACTCTCCTACATATTAGTAACCGGGAATCACTGGCCAAACCAAAAATTAAGGGCAACTGGGGAATCATAAATGTTTTTCATTTTAACAAAGCACTGGCTGCTAATTCACTTTGGTGCGTGTTGATTAAAGATGGAATTTGGCACTCTGTTATAAAAGATAAATACCTCCCCCACTGTTCGACGACCACTTGGTTCAGGACTGCTGCAAACACAACGAAAATGACCTCTCATATTTGGAGAAATCTGGTAAAATCGGTAAATTGGATCACCCGTTGGCTTTGCTAGAATCTTGTTTATGGACACTCAGTTATCCTTGGCAAGGATTGTATTTTAGGATTGGATAAAGCCTCCTTTTTATCTCCACAACGTATTGCTCAATTAAATTTAAAAAACATCAGATATCTGTTTCAAGCAAGAGGAAACCACAGGCCCGAGATCCTTGCTCACTATTGGAAAACTAGTGACAAGATTGGATTATCAACTGAACTCGCAGTGAAATGGGAAAAATTCTGTAAGGAAATTTCACGAACTGGCCTACAACTTCAATATAAGGATGACCAGCTCTTGTGGAGAGGGGGTGACAAGTCAGGTCTCTTATCAGTCAAAAATTGTCCACTCAGCAATCACAAACACCCTCTGGCATAACAATATAGGTGGATGGAGGAAAAATCTGTGTTCCTGGAACATCGCACATAAGATCAAATTATTCACCTAGCTTACAATTGAAAACCAAATACACACTTGGGATATTCTACAAAGGGAAGGTTGGGTTGGACCCAGTGTTTTCCAGCTATGCAACAGAAATGAAGAGACTGTGAAACATCCATTTATTAAGCGCCCCTTCACTAGACAAGTATGGGACAATATATTTATTGAACAAAACTTGAATACTACTTGGGAAGGGCACACTTTAACTGCCTGTTATGATTCCTGGACAAAAAGGGAGCATAACTATCAAACCCTTCCACCATTGGTCTGTCGGTTCGTGTGGTTGGAAAGAAATAAAAAAGTATTTGAAAATGGGTTTCCTTCTACAAGCACAATTGTCTACAAAACTCTAGGTATGCTCACAAACTGGATAACCCTTCACCCAAGGAAAGAGATATCCAAGAACAAAGTTAAGAAACATATTCCAGAGGGTTTTCCTACAGGTCAGTTTGATGGTGCAACACAATCTAATGGCCTCCCGAGTGGAGCAGGGGGCTTGAGAAGCATTTCGACGAATTCTCATTACAGATGGACCTTCAACTATGGCCCAGGCACCAACACCAGGGTTGAGTTATTGGGAGTCTGGGATACTCTTCATCTGGCATCTAGATTAAACATTGATGTACTTCAAATCTTTGGTGACTCTAGAATTGTTATAGATTGATTGAACAATGGGGGAAAACTACATGTCATCTCTCTTTTGGGCTGGAAGGATAGAATCAGAAAGCTTCAACCCACCTTCAAGAAGCTCAGCTTCAACCATACATACCGAGAGTACAACAAAGAAGCATATTTACTTTCAATGGCCGCTCTCCAGAAACAAGCTGGTATAATCACCTACAACCATTGGGTTGATGGACATGAAGGTCCTCCGCGTGTTCTAAATATATTTTAGTATTTATATCTTCAGTTCCTAGCTTTCTACCCAGGCATAATGAAGGTTTCTATTTTTGAGGACATATTATACTACAATATAGGGACAATCAGTACTCTGGATCACACTCTTTATTTTCTTTTCTTGGTACACACTTTTTGTCTCTTGTAATAGTACCACTCTTGATCTTTCACACTTTTGTTGGCTGAAAGAGCATTGTTGGCGATAGACAAATTGACAGTGATGTATCCTTGCCATGAAACCAAATTATATATTAATATAATTGAGAATTTTTTCTATTCGAAAAAAAGAGTCTTTTTCATCACGACGTTCCCAACTTACACATTCTCATTACAATCAACCGCATGAGGTGGAGCTCAAAACTGTGATTATGGTTCACAACTTTCTCTATGTAGAAAATCTTCAAGATCAAACTCCTTCCTAATTATTTTTATGTGGATCTTCATTCATGCTTAAGAGTTAAGGCTGGAATCAAGGTTTCTTTTTTTTTAAACAAAATATATATGAATATTAGAAAAAGTTAAATTGGAATCAAGGTTTTCTCTTTTTTTAACAAAATATATATATATGGACATTAGAAAAAATAGCAACAACTATATAGAAAATATTAAATTAAATAATCTTATAATTAATCATAAAATGATGCACAAAATTAAGTAGTAAAGGTAATATTTTAGTTTGAGAAATAAGTTTTTATAAATAAACAATTTTTAAAGACAAAAACTTTTACTTAAAAATAAAATAAGATTTTGGGTTGCGCGTCCGTTGACTTCAATAATTTTTAAACAATACGTTCTCAACTTGCACATTACGTTGCCTTTAGTAAAATATGTTTTGGGTTGCTTGTCAAGCTTCTATTTTAGTTGAAGTTCCTATCCCTCGAGCAAATAGTTTAAAATGGTTTTTTTAAATTGTTTTTAAATGAAGTTTTATATTTATATTTTTTATTATTTAAATATTATGTACTATATGTATATGTATTTTAATTTAGTAATGAAAATTAATAAAAATAAACATTACAAAACTTATTGCTATTAATAATGTCAGGAATATAAATATGTTTAATGAATCATACTTTTATTATAACAATAATTTAACTTGTTACTATTAACAATAATGTCATGAATATAAATATGTTTAATAAATTATACTTTTATTATAACAACAATTTTTAATATTTTGTAAAGATATTAATCATGTTAGGAATATAAATATGTTCAATGAATCATATTTTTATTATTCAATAATGTCATGAATATAAATATGTTTAATGAATTATACTTTTATTATAACAATAATTTTTAATATTTTGTAAAGATATTAATCATGTTAGGAATATAAATATGTTCAATGAATTATATTTTTATTATTCAGAGAACATGTGTTCCAATAATTTAACGAATCATACTTTTGTTATAATAACAATTTTTTAACACTTTGTAATATAAAAGTAGTCTAATGTAAATACATTATTTAATTTTTTTTATTTTTTATTTTTTTCAACTCTTACTCTCCTACGTCATGCGTTCCAATAATTGAATGAGTCATACTTTTAATATAACAACAATTTTTTAATACGGTTGTAATATAAAGGTAGCCTAGCTTAGTCTAGCCTAGACACGTTATCTAATTTTTTATTTTATCTATTTTTCAACCCTTACTCTCCTACGTCCTATATTATTCGGAGAACATGCGTTCCAATAATTGCACGTTCTCTACTCATACATTAAGTTTCATTAATAGGATTTTGGGTTGCGCGTCCCTTGACTTCAATATTTTTCAATCAATATTCTTACGTCAATCTCAAAAAAAAAATGCATGTCTCGATTGTGCGCGTTAAGTTTTTCCTAGTTCAATGGATGGATGGGTTCATATACGTTCTCAACTACGGAAAAGTTTCTCGATTATATACAACAGTATACCCGGAGATTCAGCAAGGTTTGATCACAAGGCCTCCTCCCAACACTTGGAGAAAGGTACACTTGTCTTACCATCTAAACTGTCTCACGGGACTTATACGTTCTCAACTTGCACATTACATTGCCTTTAATAAAATATGTTTTGGGTTGCTTCTCTAGCTCTGGTTTTAGTCAATAGCCAGGGTATAAATTTGATTGGGAATCTTATCCCTCGTATCAAATTTTTTTTTTATGGTGGTTTTTATTTTAAAACTGTTTTTTAATGAAGTTTTATATTTATGTTTGTCATCATTTAAATATTATATATTATTAGTGTTTTTTTTATAATTAATAAAAATAAATATTAATTGTTATTAATAATGTTAGGAACATAAATATGTTTAGAAAGTCATTCTTTTATTATAACAATAATTTTATATGTATATGTCTAACTATATAAATGTATTCTACCCTAGCTAATATTCACAATAATTAGGAAGGGGACACGATGATTAGATTTCAAATCATCAAGTAGTAGCACAAGCTATCTACTATCTTTACCATCAATTTTTGATTTATTTGTGGTGAATCTCCCAAAGTAGGCCATGTGCTTCTAAAGAGATTGCATTAAAAACCTTTAACAATTATGACAAGTGCTCTTATCTTACTCCTTAAGGATGACTTGTTTTATCTTTAGGATTCAATATCCTCTACTACCATCACTAAAGAAACTACATAAAAACTCTCAAAATCAAACAATAAATCTCTATTTCACCTAGACAAAGACTTCTATTATTCCTATTGAACAACAAAAAGACCCTTCAATACTCTTTCCCCAAATATTGGTATTTTATAGAGCAACCAATCGCCCATACCTGTGGGCGTGCCACGTGAATCTCAACCTTGAGGCCTCAACTTTATGGTTCAACATGCACAATATTTGATTGCAATTTGCATGATGTGATTCTCAACGTGTAAGCTTTAGGCTTCAACGTGCATGATGAATGATTGCAATTTGCATGATGCTAATTGGAATGGAGATGAGTTTTTTCTAACAAGTCCAAAGACCCAATGTGCTCACAATTGTGCATATCTCGCAATCCCATCTCAACATCTCACGAGCACATTGTGGGGACACTCTATGCTTATCTCATAACCTCATCTCGAAGAATCAGATTGGTTATCTCATAGCCTCATCTTGAAGAATCAGAGTGCTTATCTCATAGCCTCATCTCAAAGAATTAGAGTCTTGGCATCAGATTGTTGACTTGTTTTATTTTTTATTACTTATCTCAAAGTCTCATCTTGGAGAATCGAAGTCTGAACCAATAGGATTTTTTTATTTTTTACACCAGTTCTATTTGAAAATTGTTTTTAAAGTTTTGCACTCATCTTATTTAGAAATGTTTACAATTTTGTATATGAGATCTTAAAGTCATATATAATTTTTTAAGTCATATATAATGTATAAGACACACAAGCCATATATAATTTTTTAAGTTATATATAATGTATAAAACATACACATGGGGATACATGTAAATTTTTAACCCACATGTCAATTTGATGACTTTAAAAATTAAGTAAATATCATCATTGACATGTAAATTTTAAAGTCACCAATATATATGAAAATTAAATAAACCAAAAACAAATAAATACCCATCAAATTTAACTGGTAGACACCACATTTAATAAAATATATTGTTTTTATTATGATACAATTTTGTGTTGGTTTTAACCCCAATCTTTTTTCATCACCACGTTCTTCACTTATACATTACATTACCTTCAACAAAATACGAACTTGGGTTGCACATCCACTCAAGTATTTTTCATGAATTAAAAGAGAGTCGAGGGACCTGCTACAAGCAATAATGGTGGAAAGGGAAAAGCCTACTACTATTTACGATGGAGGTTTCTATCTTTGGAGGTCAGAGCGTACTAATCTATTCTTAGAATTTGAGAGAGTGTCTTTAGTCGTCTCCAGTATTTTCCCTTGGTAGTTTCATCATTTTTAGCAATTGGTTTAGCTAAGAGCGGGTATTATTCCTTGTAGTTTAAGGTTGATGGCTTTCAGTTCTTTAGGGGTTAGTCTCAGTAGGGGTTTAATAACATAGTTACAGGTCCCATCAAGCCGTAAAGGAGTTGTGGTTTATATGTTTTCCATCCCTCTCGTTATTAGAGTCAATTGTTTAGGTGGCAGTGGAGTTATCAGGTGTCAAGTCGAAGGATGAGGTTTTATTTTCATTTATTTACTCCAAAGATTGGGTCAGACACTAGGTGATTGAACATTTTAGTGGAGGTTTAGGTGGTGTGTCCTATTATTTTTTGTAAGCTTATGGATGGAAGCTGAGGTCAGCGCACTAATGGGTGCAGCTGACGAGGCTCTATGGAATAGAGCCAGTATTTTTTCCTCGGCAGATGCATTATGTTCTGGTACATGTCCTATCAACTCAAAGATGGAAGAATCAACACTTTTAACGAAAAATCCTTCGGGTGTAAGAGATGAGGTTAAATGTGTTTATCCCTCCACTTCAATTTTCCTTCCCAGTGTTTCTACCAAAAACCAGAGAGCAAGTAAGTTTCCAACAGTGACAGGACTGTATGTTTTAGGGAGGAATACTTGTTGTTTAAACTTGGAACAGAAGGAGTATAGGGAAAAGGGTGTAAATGGAGCTAGAAGAAATCAGTGGAAAGAAAACAAGTCAAAGTGAAGGATGGTTATGGGTTCAAACATAGGCTTAGAGGAAACCTACAGTTTAGCCCTGTGTGCACTGGTGGGAAGGTTTTCCTACAACACTTTGTGGAAGAAATCATTACTAGTATGGGTGTCGACTACTTGGACTCCTTTGTTAGGCTACACTCCTAAAGTTATTTTCCTGTCGAAGGGGTGGTTCGAGTTCTGGTTCAATTCACCTGAAGATACCTTGTTGGTATTGGATAAGCTCTGGGTCATTGATGGAAGCAACTTGATGATTAAGTGCTGGAGGGTCTCATTCGATCCAACCACATAATATTTCATCTTCGACATTTCTGGGTACTGTTACCTGGACTTCCACTACAGTTGTGGAACACAAAGGCTATGGAATCCATAGGTAACAAGCTCAGACAATTTATCAAAGTCGACGAATTGTCTTTAAAAGCTCCAGACAAAAGAGTGGGTAAAATCTTAGTGGATCTTGACTTACATTCAAATTTGTTAGAAACTTTAGAGATTATCTGGAGGGGTCAGACGGTGAGCCAAAGACTGGACTACCTTGACATTTCGTTTAGATGCAGTCTTTGTCGTAGGACAAGTAACTTGAGAAGGGAATGCAAAGGCCCAGCGGAGGAAGAGGAGTCTGAAGACTCTATCCTTAGAAAAGCGTCTCGAGAAGAATCTCTAGAGGTTGATTTTTTTGAGCTTGGCGCACAACACACAGTACATGAGGAAGATAGATCGGTGGAGTGATTAGATTCTTTTACGGGTAAGTTAAAAACGTTTTTCCCTTCCCTTTTTTTTTTCATTGTCGGTGTGGGAGCGCAATATCCTGGACTCCTTTGATGTGTTGGAAAAGGTAGTCACTAAGGTTCCTCCTAGCGATATCTTACTGGACCGAGTTGGTCATTATTCCTGTGGAGTGAAACCCTCACAGCCGAGGGGGGCTTACATAGTTTACTACTTTGGGGACTGTGGTCTCCAGAGGAGAAGGGGGTTTAATCAGTGTGCTCGGGGGGGATAGTGGCACACAGTTAGGTAAGACTCCCATTTCGTTTGAGGACTTAGAGGGGAAGATTATTCATTCCAGAGAGACTTTGGGGGAGGTTAAAAACCTTCCAGGCTATATGGAACCTGATTTAGGAGAAACACCTCTCAGAGTTGTGTTGGATACCCTGGTTCCTAAATTTAGAGAAACTTTGTCTCCCATTCCTTTACTGACTTATGAAGGGAGACTGTTAGTAGAATGAACAGGGCCTAGTGGTGAGTCCAACTCTGTTGATCATTTCGAAGAAGGTCTAGGGAAGGAATATGCCTGATCTAAGGGTTTGGGAATCAAATTCTCTCATATTAAAACCAGGAGTGCTCACAAAAAAGAGGAAGCAAATTCTACTTCACCTTCTCTGCACACAAATATCTTCTCAGAAAATGGGGCGCTTAGAGGCATAAAATCTCTTGCGAGGGAAAAATCATGATATTTCTCTCCTTAAATAATAGAGGGGTGGGGGGCGCCCTAAAATCCACTTCCCTGTGTAGATTGCTAGATAGGACAAACCCTAATATTATCTTTTTGCAAGAAACATTGGTTGATGAAAATAAGTCTAGATCTTTCATGAATGTGTTACGACCAGCTTGGTTATCATGTGTTGTCAGCTCGATTGGAAAGTCTGGGGGACTCTTGGTGACCTAGGATCCAAATAAGTTCGATCTAGCTCCTTATTTAAGTTGTGGTGGTATTTTTGTGACTGGTAATTGTTTCGATAACAAAAGGGATATTTCTCTTTTAAATGTATATGGGCCATGTTTAGATAGAAGAGGATTTTGGGACAAGGTGGTAGAAAGGGGTATGATATCCCATAATAATGTGATAGCATAAGGGGATTTCAATCTTATAGTTAATGTTGGTGAGGTTTGGGGAGACTCTCCACATGTAGATCCTTTTGCTGATTATTTTAAAGATTTATTCCAAGGAAATAAGATACTATATATTATGTCGGATAAAGTAGTCCTAACTTGGCGAAATGGGAGAACGAGAGCCGAATATATCGCTAAAATATTGGATCGAGAGTTTTTGTCCGAAGACCTCTTAAATAGTGCTAGTAGTTACAGTTCTTGGGTGGCCTACCCTTTCCTATCGGATCATGCTCATGTTGTTTTGTAGCAGGAAAACACTTTACTTTTTAAGGCTTATCCTTTCAAATTAAACTCATTGTGGTTAAGAGAAGTTGAATTCTCACATATTTTTCAAGAAGTCTGGCTGGATCAGAAATTTCTACAAGAGGCTGGGGTTCAACGAAGATTAGTGTGGAAATTGAAATACTTAAAAAATTGAATCAAATTATGGGCTAAACAACAAAGATTGAAAAAATTGTCAAAGTTAGAAAAGATGGAGGAAGACCTTGAAGCCTCATTACAAGTGATTTCTGAGGGAGTACAGAGTTTAGCAGAGGAAATCCACATAAAATTAATAGAGGAAGATAGAAATAAACTACTGGTGGCAGAAGAGGAACTATGGATACAATGGAGTAGAGCGCTTTGGATTAAAAGTGGATATCAAAACACAAAATTCTTTCATCAATTTTCTAGTTTTAGAAGGAATCAAAAACATATTTGGGAAGTTATAAATGAAACTGGAAAGGTTCATTTTGGACAAGAGGCACTTAAACCAGAGGCAACTTGATATTTCAAAAATTATTTTTAGGAGCCGGGTCATGCATCTATAAATGATCAGGTTTTTTCAGCCAGACTTTTCTCTCGTCTGGTCAATGAGGAGGATACTGTGCTTCTTGAAAGACCATGTACAAAGGAGGAGTTATGGGAGGTTCTAAAATTATTTACAAAATTTAAAGTCCAGGACTTGATGGTTGGATGGTCGAGTTCCTTATATACTTCTTTGACTTGGTAGGGGATGAATTGTTGGAGGCGGTTGAGGATTCCATGAATAGAGGAGAAGTGGTAAGAGCCTTAAATTCTAATTTTCCATCCCTCATACCAAAAGTCAATAAACCTTCTTCCTTTGATGATTTTAGACCAATATCCTTATGTAACATGTATTATAATCTTATAGAAAAAATTATTGCAAATAGGATAAAACCTATTCTCTCTCGATCTCTGTCTGAAGAGAAATTGGGGTTTCTAAAAGGAAGACAGATTTAGGATTCCATTGGAACGACCCAGGAATGCTTGCATAGCATAACGATGAAAAAATTGAAGGCTTTAGTTTTAAAGCTCGATCGAAAGAAGGCTTATGATTGTATTAACTGGGATTATTTAAGACTGATCTTAATCCAAACAAGTTTTGGTCTACAAACTACCAATTGGATAATGAGTTGTGTAAGTACTTCAACTTTTGCAGTTCTGCTAAATGGGGAGACTACTTGTTTTTTCTAGAGTGGTAGAGGATTGAGACAAGGTTGTCCTTTATCTCCTTTTCTTTTCATCTTCGTAATGGAGGGTCTTAGTTTGCTGCTAAATAAAGGACAGAGTGAAGGAAATCTCACGGAAGTGAAGGTATCCAGAATAGTAAGGATCCTCCATCTTCTTTTTGTGGATCGCGTATTAATTATGACCTGGGTTCACTATAGGAATGGCAGGAGATTGATAATATTTTAAAAGTTTTTTGTAGAGCGTCAGGTTTGCTGGTAAATTTGACAAAGTCCACTTTTCATTATGCTGGTATTCAAAGGGAGAGGTTAGAAAAATTCAAAGAAGTGTTACCTTACAAATTTGCAAACCTGTCCGAAGGATTCATATATCTTGGTTATTATCTCAAGTCAGGAATGTACAAGGCTGAATATTGGAGGTGGTTATTGGAAAAAATTGAAAGAAAAATTGGCCATTGGTGTAATAGGTGGTTGTCTGTGGGAGGTCACTTTATTCTTATAAAATATGTGCTTGAAATTCAACCAGTTTATTGGATGTCCTCGACGGTTATCCTTGTTCCTGTCCTCAACAAAATTAAAAAATCAATGTTCAACTTCCTTTGGAAGGGATGTAGTGAAAAACATCATCTCCATCTTTGTAGATGGGAGAAAATTGCAAAACCAAAGTATTTCGGAGGGTGGGGAATCCAGAGCATTCATCTTTTTAATAGAGCGCTTATGGCAAATACTTTATGGCATGTGTTAATGAAGGACGATATCTGGCATAGAGTTATAAGAGTTATAAAATATAAATATCTCCCCTACTGCTTGGTACCAACTTGGCTCATATCGACATCTTTTCACTTGACTTCAGCTTCACACACATCGAAAAATCTCTTAAAATCTATTCATTTTATTACTCATTGGTTGAGTTGGAGTTTGGGGTTGGGAAATTATGTTTATATTGGTAGAGATATGATTTTGGTATTGGGGACTACTTCTTTTCTGTAACAAGAACTCCTATATTCATTAAAACATAAAAACATAACTCTTCTTTATCAGGCCAGAGGAATAAATCGGCCAGGCTTTATCTCCTCTCGGTGGAAAGAGAGTGACGAACTGCGACTCTCTAGAGAAGTGGCAAAGGAATGGGATTTATTCTACAAAGCATTAATTGGCTTGAGGATTCAACTACATGACATATTATATGAGCTAAAGTGGATTGGGGGAGATAAGTCATGCCTTCTTTATGTCAAAAATGTCTATGATGCTTTAGCTTCTACAAAATGGCAACAGTCAATTGGTGGATGGAGGTGTTCTTGTTGGAAATGGGATTTAGCTCTCAAAATAAAAATCTTCATTTGGTTATCAATGGAAAACAAAATATTAACTTGGGATAATTTACAATCAAAAGGATGGGAAAGGCCTAGCATATTTCATCTTTGTAAAAAGGAACCAAAGACTGCAAATAATCTATTGATCAATTGCATATTTACACAACAGGTCTGGTACAAAACTCAAAGGAGGCTAAACTTAATGAAAGATTGGGAGGGAATAAATTTAACCAAATGTTATGGGAAGTGGTTAAAGAAAAAGCCTGAGTTCACTAGTACACTACCCTCCTTAATATGTTGGAATGTTTGGTTGGAACGTAACAAGGTCATATTTGAGAATGGATTTCCTTATATCTATTATGTAGTTTTCAAGTCCCTTGGAACTTTTAATAGACTATCATTTATTCAGAAGATGCCTTTTATCTGGTCTAATTTTCCACATCCACAAATTGGGGCTACAGTGGGATGGTTTGATGGAGCAGCTCACCCTAATGGCCAACTGAGTGGTGCAGCGGGGGTGATTAGGATCTTTGATCAAATTGTTTATAAATGGACCTTTAATTGTGGTGTGGGCACAAATACTAGAGAAGAATTACTGGGGGTCTAGGAAACTTTTACATTGACAACTCAGCTGGATATAAAAGACATCCATGTATTGGGAGATTCAAGAATAGTAATTGACTAGCTATTATAAAGGAAATTTGCAAGTCTTTTCTTTAGATTGTTGGAAGGACAAAATCAAATACCTCATCAAAACTTATAGAGAAATAATATTCTCTCATATATACCGAGAATTAAATAGGGAGGCAGAGTTACTGCTAGCGGGAAAAACCCCCCTATGTCTACACCAGGGTTTACAATGTAGGTGGATCAATAACCATTTAAAAGTCTCCTACTTCTCTAACTACCCCAAACATACCCCAGACTTATGCAAGAAAAGTAAAATGAGAAGGATCCGGTAACTGTACCTTTACTCTGCGTCCGGTGTAGATCCTCTCGCGCTTGAAGGCTTCACTGACTGCAAACCTCCTCCCAAGGTTGGCCTACATTCAAAGACAAATAAATAGAGAACTACAAGCATACATTTCATACATAAATAAGGGTTATATGTTAGAATAAAGACATAAAACAAATGCAAACATTTGACACTTCATGTTTTGGGATAGGAAAAGTACTTCTTTTATTGATAATACAATGATCACTTACAACCAAAGTCAGCTACTGCTCCTCGAACCTAGTTCGGGCTCATCTTCACTAAGCTCCAAGTGCACCTCCATGTATCTTTCTCCTCTCAAACTTCTTCTTGGGAAATGGATTGGGTTATGATGGAGGAAAAAGGGAAAAAAGAGGAACTCTGAGGCAATTCTCACAAGAAGGATGCAAATGCTTGGGGCAAGGAGGGGATGTGAAACGGGCAGAGTTTCACTGTTCTTATGCTTAGATGTGGAATGAGACCCCAACACCTCCTTTTATATGGGAAAAGGATGGTTATTCGGTTGGGTGACGGGCTATAGGTAGTGGATTAGTTGAGAAACTACCCAATAACCCGTAATCTCAACAAATTCCTTGGAACTTTTTATTTTTTGCAACTTTTGCAAGTATACGCGGGTTGTAGTGGTGCAGATAGCATATGTACGTGGGCTGTAGTGGTGCAACAAGAGTATGTACGTGGGAAAAATTGGTGCAAGGCACGTACATCTTCAAAAAATGAGTTTTTAAGAAGAGCAACTCAGCGATGGCTTGGCAAAATTTGCAAGTAAGAGGGCCAAATTCTAGGTATGCATATGTAGAGTAATTTAGGGTTATCAAAGATGCCCCCTAATGTGTGAGGTCATACGAGCATCTGATGGCCGAAACACATTACAAAATATTCGCCAATGTACGAAGCGAGTGAGACCGGGACCAGAGTTTGAGAGGTGACATCTGCAAAAAATAACAATTGTCTCTCCGAGGCGGGCATACCCATGCTCAGGATGAAATAAATCATGGTTTCCAATCAAATACACTGCAGATCCATGTCATATAAATATATAAAGTGTAGCCGCGAGCAATACACAACAAATCTACATCTAAAAATCAAAGATATACAAGTATAGTATCCATCTTCAAGAAGTTGATGATGCTTGATGGTTGGAGATGAGGGCTTCAGAGCTCGAACAACAACTTGAAGATCTTCAAAACTCGGGTAGGAGTGCAATATGAGTGTATAAATTCACGACCCAGAGGTCTTCAACGGCTTGTTGGGAAAAGACAAGGGGATCTCGATGATCAAGCAAAGAACTTCATTGATTTCAAACAAGGACTTGATTGGACTTTTGGGATGGTCGGTCATGAAGGAAAGAGACAGACTGTTGAAAGGCCGACTCAGGCTGGGTGAAACTTCCCTTAGACAAGAGCATGAAAGATGATCAGACTCAGGCAACATGACATTGACATAAGTTCACGATGCAGGAGGCAAAACAAACTATCCATATGTTTGGAAGAGTAACCAAATGGAAGAGGGCACAACTCTATGTAGTGAGAACAACTTCCTAAGGTTATTTTGTTTCAGTCTTCAAAAAACTGTTATTGGGCGAAAAATCTTCAAGGATATATGATCAAGCTACCATATT
>JASDQU010739610.1:159619-190234 GCA_032191745.1 Picea mariana
TTAAGGAATTTTTACATAATTTTTTGGAGGCATACTTTGATGACTGGACCGTTTTTAGTCTATTGAAAAATCGTATTGAATGTTTGAGACTAATGTTGGATAAGTGAAGGCAATGTTAGATTATCCTGAACTTGAAAAAGTGTATTTTCTTTTCACCTTTTGGAGTGTTGTTAGGACACATTGTGTGTAAGAAGGGGTTGTTGGTAGATCCTTCCAAGATTGCTATCATTGTTGATCTACCTCCTCCTACTTCGGTTAGACAGTTGCACACGGTATTGGGACACACTTGATACTACATAAATTTTATTAAGGGTTACACACAGATAACAACACCTATGGAGAAGTTATTAAAGAAGGATAGTAAATTTCAATGGACAGGGGAATGCCAGCAGAGCTTCGACACATTAAAGCAGAAAATGGTCACTGCGCCTATTTTGGTTTTTCTAGATTGGAGTAAGGAATTCCATGTTCATGTTGATGCTTCATCCATTGCATTAGGAGTAGTTTTAGCACATCCATGTGCAGGAGATATTGACCACCCTATAGCCTTTGCTAGCAGGAAGCTTTCTACATATGAAATAAATTATACTACCATTGAAAGAGAAGGCTTAGCTATGGTATATGCGTTGCAGAAGTTTAGACACTACTTGTTGGGAGGCCATTTTAAGATGTTTATTGATAATTCTGCATTGAAGTACTTAGTCAACAATCCATTGTTGGGGGGAAGAATATGCAGATGGCTATTATTATTCCAAGAGTATGACTTTGAGATTGTGGTGAAGCCAGGAAGAATGAATAATGGACCTGACCACTTATCCAGGTTAGAACATGGAGAGGAACCTACCAGTTTGGATGATACACTACCAGATGCACAGTTGTTGGCCATCAGGAAAGTCAATGATTACTTCATCGATATAGTCCAGTTCCTGTCTACAAGAATGGCACCTCACGAGTATACAATTATTCAGAAGAAACAGTTAATAGTCCGCACTGCATATTTTCAACTTATAGCTGGACAGTTCTATAAGATGGGACCAGATGAGATATTAAGAATATGTGTTATGGAGTCAGAAAGACCATTGATTCTTGTAGAAGCACATGAACGCATCACAGGAGGACATTATGTAGGGAAAGCAACAATGCAGAAGGTTCTCAGAGCTGGCCTTTTGTGGCCCACTTTACATAAGGATGCTAAGGAATACTACAGAGCCTGTGATGTATGTCAAAGAGTAGGGAAGCTTCTAGAAGGGATGAGATGACTCTAGCACCTCAGTTAACTTTACATGCATTTGAGAAATGGGCTATTGACTTTGTGGGACCTATCAACCCACCAGGAAAGAACACAGGAGCTCGATATATCATCACTGCTACAGAGTATTTGACTAGATGGGCAGAAGCAAGAGCAGCTAAAGACTGTAATGTAACTACAACTTCATGATTCATCTTTGATGATATCATAACTAGATTTGGATGCCCGAAGATCCTTATGAGTGATCAAGGCACACACTTAATTAACAAAACTATTGAAGCCTTGACTCATGAGTTCGAAGTTCACCGTCACAAGAGCACACCATACCACCCACACGCGAATGGTACAGTCGAAGCTTTCAATAATATTTTGGAAACAACGCTGACTAAGATTTTCAATGTTAACAGAGATGATTGGGATTTGATAATTCCAGCAGTGTTATGGGCTTATCGAACCACTTGCAAAAATTTAACAACGCAGACTCCCTTCAAGTTAGTTTATGGCTAGGAAGCAGTGGTACCTTAAGAATTGCAGCATTTGCAGGTATGGATGACATCGACGCTGTTCAAGAGAGGCTCGCGCAGTTGATGGAACTAGAGGAAGACAGATTCATTGCAGGATTTCATCAACAAGTACAAAAAGAACAAGAAACGACTTACCATGACAGACATATCAAGAAGAAAGCATTTAAACAAGGAGATTCGGTACTCTTATATGACAACAAGTTCATGAAGCATCCAGGAAAGTTCAGGACACATTGGCTTGTGAAATTCGAGGTTGTCTATGTTACAGAAGGTGGAGTTGTGTAGTTGAAGACTCTTAATGGAAATGGAAGGATGGTTTAGTAAATGGGATTCGATTGAAGCTGTATTGCAACAACCAACTGCCTCACAACTCTCAGTAAAAGCAAAGGAAAAAGGGTCTAGGTACTAGGTGTAGTTGAAATTGGGTACCAGACACAAAAGACAGACTGCACACGCTAGGGAGAGACAGAGCAGAAAGCACAGGCCGCTTCGCATAGTCTGCAGTCGAAGTAATACAGAAGGCTCAACCATGCAGTGACTCGGGATGAGTCACATGTGAGTGTTGGGGGCCTGTTGGCCCTTGGTCATGTAATAAGGAAGAAAGCGAAGATTAAGGAGGAAGAAAGACAAAGTATGAAGTACGCAAAAGGCACACAAACCAAGGAAGGGTCAAAGTAGTCAAAGAATCAGAAGGAATTCATAGGTAAAATATGTAGAAGGAGAAAGAACATTCCTATTTCATGGAAGATACATTTTTTGTAAACTGAAAGTTTCATTTGATTCTAATAAAAATAACAATAAAACTATTTTTTTGACGTGGAAAATGTATTATATATGTTTTAATTTAGTAATAAAAATTAATAAAAATAAACATTATTTGTTGTTATTAAAAAACAACAATTTCAAGAATATAAATATGTTCAATAAGGCATACTTTTAATATAACAACAAATTTTTAATACCTTTGTAATATAAAGATAACTTCACTTAGGCATGTTATCTAATTTTTATTTTAATTTTTTTTCAACCCTTACTCTTCTACGTACTATATTATTTAGTAATGAAAATTAATAAAAATTTCAAAAATATAAATATGTTTAATATAAATATGTTCAATGAGTCATACTTTTATTATAACAACAATTTTTTAATAACTTTGTAATATAAAGATAGCCTAACCTAAACAATGTTTTAATACTTTGTAATATAAAGATAGCCTAACCTAAGCACGTTATTTAATTTTTTATTTTATCTTTTTTTCAACCCTTACTCTCCTAGGTCCTATAATATTTAGTAATGAAAATTAATAAAATTAAACATTACAGAACTTGTTGCTATTAATAATGTTAGGAATATAAATATGTTCAATGAATCATACTTTTATTATAACAACAATTTTTTAATACTTTTATAATGAAAATTAATAAAAATAAACATTAGAACTTGTTGCTATTAATAACGTTAATAATAATGTTAGAAATATATTCAATGAATCATACTTTTATTATAACAACAAATTTTTAATACCTTTATAATATAAAGGTAACCTAACCTAGTCACGTTATCTAATTTTTTTATTTTATCTTTTTTCCAACCCTTTTTCCAGGAGAAAAAGTATCTCGAATTTATATTAAGTATAAACTCATTTACAAAGCATAAGCATCTGTCAATATAAATCGGTCATCGGTTCAAGTCACTGCCAATACAGAGAATGTACAGCACAGTTGTTTGATTCCAATACTCGCCTAAGATGCCCCATCCCGAATCAAACTAAACCTGTCCCTCAACTTCACCAGTGAGGGTCGGCGCATTGGATCATACTCCCGATTACACATCAGTTGATAGGAGTATGCTGATGACAACATTCAAAACACATCCGTGATCTGTCAACCTTTGGAGTCTACAGTAAAATACCAGCATAGTGTGTCTAAGACTATGGTAAATGGATCAGTATACTCAGCATACACTGTATCGAGAATTATACTGCTTTCCAGCCATCAAAAAAGACATAGCAGGACCGAAAAGAGTCTGCCAACCTCCATCAGAATATGGTTAGTTGTGTCATGGGGCTGTCCACTCCATTGTCTCTGTGAAAAATGGAAAGCCTCCCAGGCACCTCCTTAAGAGCCTTCTTAGAGAGATCGTCCGCTTCACCGTTGAGTGCCCTCGGTATGTGTTGAAATTTAATCTCAGAGAATAGTTTTGTCAGCGCCTGCACTTTCTGTTTCCAGCACTCTATATGGACAGAGTGGAGATTGGATCTATTAGTTATCCAATCGAGAACGACTCTTGAGTCTCCCAACACCATAATGTGTTTTATAGACCACGAATTGGCTAAATGGAGGGTAGTCCAGAGCGCCAGGAGCTCAGCCTTAGTGTTCGATCCTCCCCCACAGTTAAAATACCATTTTGTGATTCTTGAATGGTGTGTTTTGAAAAATCCACCAGCTCCACAAATACCAACTTGCACAGCTCCGTCGAAGCAAGCTAATGTAAATCCCTCAGGCAGATTTAGATTGATAGCTTTATGAGTGTGGGCCACAACCGTAGCTTGTTTCCAGGTAAAGGAGAACAGGACTTTGTTTATCACCTTCAGCAAATTAGGGGGCCGATCCTCAAAAGTAACCCTGTTCCTCTCTAACCACAGGTTCCAGCAAACAAGTGCTGCCAGACTGGCTGGAGGAGATTTGAGTGTGATCCACATTTGAAAGCAGTCAGAAAGAGTGTCTCTGCACCAGGAGAAAGGAAGTGAAAGATGCTTGAGTAGTCGAGACCAGACCTCCCTCGCAAATCCACAATGGATCAAGAGGTGATGGACGTCTTCACCAGAGCAACGGCATAGCAAACAGATGTCTGGCCCCTCCCATCCACGTCGGCGAAGCACCTCCCAAGTTAAAATCCTATCATTCCCCGCTAACCAGAGGAAGAATTTTATTTTTAGTGGAATGTTGCATTTCCAAAGTTGGAAAAACCAGGATGGGTCAGCGCTGAGTGAGCACTGAGATTGGAGGACCGGTTGAAGGGCTGCATATATATTTTTTACTGTGAGTGTGCCTGAGGCGTCCCCTCCAGCCCACATCAGCGTGTCCTGCTCGTCAGTAAGAGAAATGCCAGCTCCTCTGATAGCAGCTAAATAACAGTTCCATTCAATCGCCCATGATCCACCTAGAGCCAGCTCACTGCTACCTAACCAGTGTTCCCGCAGCGAATGTGTACCACAACAAATACAAGCCTGTGAGAGGGTAGAGAGTGAAATTGAATCAAGGTGTGCTCTTAAGGATGGGGAAAGTAGAGAGTTCTCCTCCATTCCTATAATTTTATTCATGCCAATTTTGATCTCCTTGCCAGAGCCGGGCTTCCAACGTAGCCAGTGAAGTATTACCGGAGTAGAGGCAACCAGGCCTTTCCAGAACGGAGAAGCTCTCTTGATCAGGAAAGAGGTCCTTCGAATCCAGCTGTTGAGAGGCTGAGAACCCAAATATTTATCTACTATAATTCGATGCCAAATACTTCTGTGTGTTACAGCTCTCCAAAAAGAGCTAGCCAGTAGAGCAGTGTTTAAGGTGTGAAGGTTTTTTAGTCCCCAGCCCCCAGCTCTACGGGGTCTTGAGAGAGTCTCCCAATTGCAGAGATGTATACTGCGCTTTCCACCTCTCCCGTTCCACAAAAAATTAAAAACTAATCTGCGAAGTTTGGTGGTGATCGACTTTGGAACCCTCTCTAGTGTCATCCAAAATACTGCAAGGCTCTCGAGCACTGCTTTAATCAGAATGAATCTGACCCCCAGGGACAGCCACTTATTACCCCAGAAATCAATTTTCCTTTCAAATTTTGCCACAAGCCAGCTCCAATCGCCCGGGCGAGTAGCCCCCAGCTTCAACTAGAAACCAAGATATCTGAAGCCCTCCTTTAGGTCAGTATATGTGAAGTTGAAATGATCCCTGAAACGCTGTAGTTCAGGGGTCGAGAGTCCCCAGTAGTGAGCAGATGACTTGGAATGATTTATGGATAGTCCCGATATTGAACAGAAAAGAAGAAGAATTTCCTTAATTGCTATCCATTCCTCCAGATATGCTTTCGTCAAGATGAGTACGTCGTCGACGAACATTAGTAGAAAAATCTTAACTAACTTGGAAACCTTGATGCCAGTCAAATGGTGCTCGCTGAAGCTCTTGTTTAGGAGGATACTGAGGCCCTCCATAATCAAGATAAAGAGATAGGGAGAGAGAGGGCATCCCTGTCGGAGCCCTCTCTCGCTTTTGAAGAAACTTGAAGCTTCACCATTAATCAAGACAACGAAATTTGCATTGGAAACACATGCAAGTATACAGTTTATGAACTGTTCCCCAAACCCTGCAGCATGTAAAATAAGTCTCAAGAACTCCCATTCGATACAATCGAAAGCTTTTTTGAGATCTAGCTTTAGGATCAGCGCTTTTTGATTCTTTTGTTTTATGCTGTGCAGACATTCGTGAGCAGCTCCAATGGCCTCTTGGATTCGCCTGCCCTTCAAGAAGCCAAGTTGCCGCTCAGACAGGCTAGCATCCAGATAAGGTTTGATCCGGTTTGAGATAACTTTGGCTATAACTTTATAGATTAGGTTACACAGGGCGATTGGACGAAAGTCATTTAAGGAGAGAGGGTTATTCTCTTTCGGGATCAAGACAAGGAACGTTGAATTAATGCCCCCAGCGATCTTACCCTTGAGGCGTGTGTCCTCAATCATCTGTAGCAAATCCACTCCAACCAGATCAAAAAAGTGAATAAAAAATTCAGTGGTCCAGCCATCCGGCCCCGGACTCCGCTCTTTGTTAAAATGTAGCAGGATATCTCTAATTTCAGTAAGGGAGACAGGCTTATATAACTCAATGGCTTCCTCAGCTGATAACATTTGTGGAAATAGTCTAGCCGTAGATATCTTTGCCTGTAGATTTTGTATGTTTGTGGCTTTATATTGTGTTGAAAAGTGGGTGGCTGCCTCTGTCAGAATATCCTTTTGTCCGCGAATTTCACCTGCATTAGCACTTTCAATTTTCCAGATGGTCTTTTTATTTCTATTGAAACTCGCTACTTTGTGGAAATAACTGCTGTTAGAATCGCCACAATGTAGCCAAAGTGCACGGCTGCGCAGTCTCCACCGGAATTCTTCATCTCGAAGAATGGATGCCCTGAGATCCTCTAACTCGCGGAGCCTAGCCGCCTCCTCCACCGACAGTGCCGATCAAGTATCATTGTGTATAAAATTGGATATGTGCCTCTCCAACAAGAGGAGGCCGGCCTTTTCCATATTAGTCTTATCCTTTTCCCATTTGATAGTATTAGATTTTAGTACCTTCAGCTTCCAAATTAGGCGGGTTTGTGGATTGGGTTCAGAGAGAAATCGGGGGTCTGTCCAAGTTGAGTGAACAATTGCAGAGTAAATGTCAGAGGAGAGCCAGTTATGGTTGAATTTGAATGGGTATAATCTGCGGACAGTGGGTAACAAATTGAGCAGTATGGGAGTGTGGTCTGAGAAGTATGAAAAGTCCATCCAGGAAGAAGGCGCAGCAATGGAAGACAGTAAACCTTCAGCCACAAGAATTCTGTCAAGACGTCTAGCAATCGCAGCCGGACCTACACGCCCATTTCGCCAAGTAGGGACCAGGCGAATCGGCTGAATATCAATGAGGTTATTTTCAGCCAAGATTTCTTTGATTGTAACTTCAGCAGATCCAGTCTGATAGGAACCTCCCCAGTGTTCATCTGCAGAAAGTATGAAGTTGAGGTCACCTCCAAGAATGAGGTTAGGAATGGCAAGGAGGCCACTTTCAGCCAGGTGCGTCCAGTAAGCCACTTTATCCGAACAAGGCCCATAGACATTTAGGAAAGCCAAATTCTGTTTGGTAGCCAGAGAGTGGCCTAATAATAGAATACCTCCTTTAGTATGAAAAGGTCTCAACTCTAGCTGATCGGGATCCCAAGCTGTCAGTAATCCACCGGAATTTCCAACCCTTACTCTACATGCGTTCCAATATTTGAATGAGTCATACCTTTATTATAACCACAATTTTTTAATACCTTTGTAATATAAAGGTAGCCTAGGCACGATATCTAATTTTTTTTATTTTTTATAAGTTATCTATTTTTTTATTTTATCTTTTTTTTCATCCCTTACTCTCCTAGGTCCTATATTATTCGGAGAACATGCGTTCCAAATTCCAATAATTGCACGTTCTCTACTCATACATTGCATTTCAAAAATAGGATTTTGGATTGCGGGTCCGTTGACTTTAATATTTTTCAATCAATACTCATCTGTCAATCTCATAAAAAATGCATGTCTCGACTCTCCCCGCATTAGGTTTTTCCTAGTTCAATGGATGGATGGGTTCCTATACGTTCTCAACTTTTTTTTTTTCCACGGGGAAGTTTCTCGTTTATATTCAACAATATATAAAGTTTTTACAGAGCAGCATTACAAAATCCATCTCGGAGACTCAGCAAGGTTTGACCACAAGACCTCCTCCCATCTCTTGGAGAAAGGTATGCTTGTCTTACCGTCTAAGCTGTCCCACGGGACTACGTTCTCAACTTGCACATTTCATTGCATTTAATAAAATATGTTTTGGGTTTGCTTGTCTAGCTCCGGTTTTAGTCAATAGCCAGGATATAAATTTGATGGGGATTCTTATCCCTGGATCAATTTTTTTTAATGAATGTTTTTATTTTTAAACTATTTTTAATTAAGTTTTATATTTATGTTTGCCATCATTTAAATATTATATATTATAAGTATTTTTGTTTAGAAATGATAATTAATAAAAATAAAGATTAATTGTTATTAATAATGTTAGGAACATAAATATGTTTAGAGAGTCATTATTTTATTATAATAACAATTTTCTAATATCTTTGTACATGTATATGCTTAATTATATAAAGGTATCCTATCCTAGCCAATAGTCATAATAATCAGGAATGGGACATAGTGACTAGATTTCAAATCATCAGGTAGTAGCACAAGCTATCTACTATCTTTACCATCACTTTTTGATTTATTTGTTGTGAATCTCCCAAAGTAGGCCATGTGCTTCTAGAGATATTTCATTTAAAACCTTCAACAATTAGGACAAGTGCTCTTATCTTACTCCTTAATGATGACTTGTTTTATCCTCAAGATTCAATATCCTCTACTACCAACACTAAAGAAACTACATAAAAACTCTCAAAATCAAACAATAAATCTCTATTTCACCTAGACAAAGACTTCTATTAATCCTATTGAACAACAAAAAGACCCTTCAATACTCTTTCCCCAAATATTGGTATTTTATAGAGCAATCGATCACCAATACTTGTGGGCGTGCCACATGAATCTCAACCTTGAGGCCTCAACTTCATGGTTCAACATGCACGATATTTGATTGCAATTTGCATGATGTGATTCTCAATGTGTAAGCTTTAGGCTTCAACGTGCACGATGAATGATTGCAATTTGCATGATGCTAGTTGGAATGCAGATGAGTTTTCTCTAACACGTCCAAAGACCCATTGTGCTCACAATTGTGCATATCTCACAATATCATCTCAAGATCTCATGAGCACATTGTGGGCATACTCTGTGCTTATCTCATAGCCTCATCTCGAAGAATCAGATTGGTTATCTCATAGCCTCATCTTGAAGAATCAGAGTGCTTATCTCATAACGTCATCTTGAAGAATCAAATTGATTATCTCATAGCCTCATCTCAAAGAATCAGAGTCTTGACCTAAAATTGTTGACTTGTTTTATTTTTTATTACTTATCTCAAAATCTCATCTCGGAGAATCAGAGTCTGAACCAATTAAGATTTTTTGTTTTTTACACGAGTTCTATTTGAAAATTGTTTTTAAAATTTTACACTCATCCTATTTAGAAATGTTTACAATTTCGTATATGAGATCTTAAAGTCATATATAATTTTTTAAGTCTTATATAATGTATAACACACACAAGCCATATATAAATTTTTAAGTCATATATAATGTATAAAACACACACATGGGGGATACATGTAAATTTTTAACCCACATGTCAATTTGATGACTTTAAAAATTAAGTAAATATCATCATTCATTGACATGTAGATTTTAAAGTAACAATTAAATAAACCAAACACAAATAAATACCCATCAAATTTAACTAGTAGACTCAACATTTAATAAAAATATATTGTTTTTATTAAATATAATTTTGTATTGGTTTAAGTCCAATCTTTTTTCTATCACCACGTTCTTCACTTATACATTACATTACCTTCAACAAATTATGAACTTGGGTTGTGCATCCACTCAAGTCCACAGTGGACAACAAGCTCTAAAGTCAGCAGCTACAAACTACTTCAAATCCTTCTATGGGGTGATTGAACACAACAATCTGCATGATCCAGTCTCTATTTCCAGACTATTCCCATGTTCGGTCACAGTGGAGTACTCCAACCACTTGGATATCCCCTGTACCATACATGAAGTTTGGGACGATCTAAAATCGTTCACCAAAGACAAAAGTCCAGGACCGGACAACTGGACTGTAGAATTCTTCCTACACTTCTTTGAGTTAGTTGGGGCAGATCTGTTAAAACTAGTGGAAGAATCTAGGATTAGAGGAAAAGTGATTGACGCGCTGAATTTGAATTTCGTGACACTAATTCCTAAAGAAAACAATCCCACATCCTTTGGCGACTACAAACTGATCGCACTATGCAACCTGTGCTACAAATTAATCTCAAAAGTCATTGCAATCAGGATAAAGTCTATCCTCTCGAGGACCCTGTCGGGTGAACAACTAGGATTTTTAAAGGGTAGATAAATATTAGACACCATTGGCACAACCCAGGAATGCTTGCACAGTATAAAGGTGGCGAATACAAAGGCACTTATTCTAAAATTGGATCTAAAAAAATCCTTCGACTCCATTGACTGGGATTTTCTTCGATTGATCCTAACTCAATCAGGCTTCAACCACCTTTCTATAAAGTGGATCATGAGTTGCGTGACAACTGCCAACTTCGTTGTCCAGGTAAATGGTGAAACTTCTCCTTTCTTTCATAGTGGCAGGGTACTAAGGTAGCACTTCCCACTCTCCCCACTACTGTTCATCTTGGTCATGGAAGGATTATGATTGCTTTTTAAAAAAGGACAAGCATAAGGAAAGCTTATGGGGATAAAAGTGTCCAGGATCGTCAAGATTTTACACCTCTTTTTCCTTGATGATGTCTTAATCATGACCAATGACTCATTATAGGAATGGAAGGAATTAAAAGACATCTTGATTAATTTCTGTAGTGCCTCGGGTTTGTTGATAAATTGGACAAAGTCAACTTTTCACTATGCCAGTATACAATATCACTCCTTGGCACTTCTAAAAGATCTCTTTCCTTATAACTTTGTGCACCTTTCTGAAGGTTTTAAGTACCTTGGTTATTTTATTAAATATGATTCATATAATGTAATATATTGGAATTGGCTTGTTGCAAAGGTGGAGAAAAGAATAGGTCACTGGTGCAATAGATGACTCTCCTTAGGAGGTCGCTTCACTCTCATTAAAGCAGTTTTAGAAGGACAATCGGTTTATTGGATGGCTCTTGCAACCATACCAGCCACTGTTTTAGACAAGCTAAGGAAATTAACCTACAATTTTCTTTGGTCGGGTAGTACTGATTACACTCTCCTACATATTAGTAACCGGGAATCACTGGCCAAACCAAAAATTAAGGGCAACTGGGGAATCATAAATGTTTTTCATTTTAACAAAGCACTGGCTGCTAATTCACTTTGGCGCGTGTTGACTAAAGATGGAATTTGGCATTCTGTTATAAAAGATAAATACCTCCCCCACTGTTCGGCGGCCACTTGGTTCAGGACTGCTGCAAACACAACAAAAATGACCTCTCATATTTGGAGAAATCTAGTAAAATCGGTAAATTGGATCACCCGTTGGCTTTGCTAGAATCTGGTTTCTGGACACTTAGTTATCCTTGGCAAGGATTGCATTTTAGGATTGGATAAAGCCTCCTTCTTATCTCCACAGCTTATTGCTCAATTAAATTTAAAAAACATCAGATTTCTATTTCAAGCAAGAGGAAACCACAGGCCCGAGATCCTTGCTCACTGTTGGAAAACTAGTGACAAGATTGGACTATCAACTGAACTCGCAGTGGAATGGGAAATGTTCTGTAAGGAAATTTCATGATATGGCCTACAACTTCAATATAAGGATGACCAGCTCTTGTGGAGAGGGGGTGACAACTCAGGTCTCTTAGCAGTAAAAAATTGTCCACTCAACAATCACAAACACCCTCTGGCATAACAATATAGGTGGATGGAGGAAAAATATGTGTTCTTGGAACATCGCACATAAGATCAAATTATTCACCTGGCTTACAATTGAAAACCAAATACACACTTGGGATATTCTACAAAGGAAAGGTTGGGTTGGACCCAGTATTTTCCAGCTATGCAACAGAGATGAAGAGACTGTGAAACATCCATTTATTAAGTGCCCCTTCACTAGACAAGTATGGGACAATATCTTTATTGAACAAAACTTGAATACTAATTGGGAAGGGCACACTTTAACTGCCTGTTATGATTCCTGGACAAAAAGGGAGCGTAACTATCAAACCCTTCCACCATTGGTCTATCGGTTTGTGTGGTTGGAAAGAAATAAAAAAGTATTTGAAAATGGGTTTCCTTCTACAAGCACAGTTGTCTACAAAACTCTAGGTATGCTCACAAAATGGATAACCCTTCACCCAAGGAAAGAGGTATCCAAGAACAAAGTTAAGAAACATATTCCAGAGGGTTTTCCTACAGGTCAGTTTGATGGTGCAACACAATCTAATGGCCTCTAGAGTGGAGCAGGGGGCTTGATAAACATTTCGACGAATTCTCATTACCGATGGACCTTCAACTGTGGCCCAGGGACCAACACCAGGGTTGAATTATTGGGAGTCTAGGATACTCTTCATCTAAAATCTAGATTAAACATTGATGTACTTCAAATCTTCGGTGACTCTAGAATTGTTATAGATTGGTTGAACAACGGGGGAAAACTACATCTCATCTCTCCTTTGGGCTAGAAGGATAGAATCCGAGAGCTTCAACCGACCTACAAGAAGTTTAGCTTCAACCATACATACCGAGAGTACAACAAAGAAGCATATTTACTTTCAATGGCCTCTCTCCAGAAACAAGCTGGTATAATCACCTACAACCATTGGGTTGATGGACATGAAGGTCCTCCACGTGTTCTAAATCTATATTAGTATTTATATCTTCAGTTCCTAGCTGTCTACCCAGGCATAATGAAGGTTTCGATTTTTGAGGACATGTTATACTACAATATAGGGACAATCAGTACTTTGGATCACACTCTTTATTTTCTTCTCTTGGTACACACTTTTTGTCTCTTGTAATAGTACCACTCTTGATCTTTCACACTTTTGTTGGCTGAAAGAGCATTGTTGGTGATAGACAAATTGACAATGATGTATCCTTGCTATGAAAACCAAATTATATATTAATATAATTGAGAATTTTTTCTGCTGAAAAAAAAAAAAATTCTTTTTCATCACGACGTTCCCAACTTACACATTCTCATTACAATCAACCGCGTGAGGTGGGGCTCAAGACTGCAATTATGGTTCACAACATTCTCTATGTAGAAAATCTTCAAGATCAACCTCGTTCCTAATTATTTTTATGTGGATCTTCATTCATGCTTAAGAGTTAAGGCTGGAATCAAGGTTTCTTTTTTTAAACAAAATATATATGAATATTAGAAAAAGTTAAGTTGGAATCAAGGTTTTCTCTTTTTTTTAACAAAATATATATATGGACATTAGAAAAAATTGCAAAAACTATATAAAGAATATTAAATTAAATAATCTTATAATTAATCATAAAATGATGCACAAAATTAAGTAGTACAGGTAATATTTTAGTTTGAGAAATAAGTTTTTATAAATAAACAATTTTTAAAGACAAAAACTTCTATTTAAAAATAATTAATTGTTTAAAAATGTCAAGAGATTTATATAATCAATTTATATGATGGAAAGATGTTTAAAAGTTAAAGATTATTAAATTCCACGGTTTAACTTTAAGGGTTGTAATTTTCAAAGTTGATAGTATATATAATGGAAGAAAACACAAATTTAATTAATTTATTAAATTTGAGTGTGAAGATCATACATTAAATCATTGAAGTATCATTATTTAGAGAAAATCAAACAAGAAATTCATAATTCATTTAAAAAATATCTTCTTAGTCTCCAAATCAAGTTTATAAATGAGTATTATTTTTTTTTATATTGTGATGAGAGTTTTTTTTCTCACCCACGTTATTTATTTTTATGAAGGAATAATAATCATCCATTTCCTCTATGTCCTCCCTCTTTTTCTTTGGCAATCTTATATTCTCTCAATTTCCATGATCAACAACCTTGATAATTGAGTACATACCTCCTTCCAATGCTTGTTGCATATCTCTTGCTCAACTACCACCTTAAATACTTTTTGGACATTGACTTTATTTTGGAAAAATGAGCATCATGGAAACCCACCATTCTTTTTAATCAAACTTTGTTCATACTCTAGGATCTCTAATCTTCATCATCTAATCTCCTATCCATCAAATCCCTATTATCTTTGCAAAAAATTTCCTTGTATGCTCTTTATCACCCTCGATAAAATCCTAACCTTTAATGTTATGCTACCATGTGTCCTCTTTGGTGTCATCATCCTCTTGTTGTGGATTTCAAAACTTTTGAATTCCTTTCTTCTCATGTCCTCTAAATATCTTTAACCCTAACCTCCACATAATTGAAAATTCAAAGAGGTTGTGCAAGATGATGCATTGTCCAGGGGGTGCTCTTACATTAGAGTCCCCTAGTAACACCTTAGAAAATGGAGAAGTGGGATCTTGCTTACAATATTGAGATAGGATGTCCATGCAATGGCTGCCTAACTTGGCCAAACCCTTTTTTGAAAATCCACGTGGTTTCTTCTAAACCCTTACCTTCCCAATGAACTAGATATTCTTTTGTCCTTTGACCCCTAATTTCGCTGCATGTAAATCTTTCTTCTAATGTATCTATGATCTCATCCTTCTATCACTCTATACTCTTCTCTTTCCAATCAACAATCTACTCATCTTCACCCTCATGATACTAATACACTTCAATTACATTGAATGTTAGTGAAACATCCAAAATTTATGATACTTCCATCACATAAATGCTATCTAAAATTTCTTCAAAATCCTGAAAGGTCCTATTTTCATGATCTTCATTATCTTGTTATGTTTTCATCCTGGAAACCTTTCCTTTGATAGATGTGCTAGCACACAGTCTCCTTCAAAATTCTTCTTTCTTATTTTCTAATAATCTCTCTTCATATACTCTTGGTTGCTCCATTGTAGTTGCTTCTTGACTTTCTCGTGCACTTCTTGAGTATGCTCTACAAATGAATCCACATATGCACTTCTCTTTCCTACTTCATGCAAGCTTGACAAATTTGTCACTCTTCTTGGTGATGTCCCATTCACAATTTGAAAAGGTATCCTTCCCATCAATCTATTCACTAAATTATTGTACACAAACTCACTTGTTCCAACACCATCTCCCATTGTCTTGGTTTCTTTCCTACCAAACATCTTAACATGTTTTGAAGGCTCATGTTCATTACTTTAGTTTCCCCATAGGACTACAAATGATATGCAAAATTGAATTTCAATCTTGTATCTATCTTCTTCCACAAGGTCCTCTAGAAGTGACCCATGAATTTGTTGTCACCATCTCATCTCATTCTCCTAAAAAAACCATGCAAACAAACCACTTCTCCAAAGAACAAAAAACATATGTTCATTGCATCAGTTTTCTTAGATGCAATGAAATGCACAATTTTTTAGAATCCATCTACAACTACAAAGAAAGAATCATTATTTTTTTGGGCTCTTGGTAGTCCCAACATGAAAATCCATGCGGGTATCTTCCTATGGTGGTTGTTGTACTAGAAATTACTTGTACAATCCAATATTTTGTCTTCTTCCCATTGCATGCTAAAAAAGTATGGGACCTTCAAGAAACTTCTTCAAATTATCTATATACAAAAGAGAGAGAGAGGGGTGAGAGCCAACAAGAGTAGTCTTTTTCATTTTTAATGTCATTGTTAGCACGTGCATCAATTTTCCATCTTTATGCTCTCCATTGAGTGAGAGAGGGAGGGGGAGAGAGGAGTAGTTGCAGGAGAGAGAGAGAGAGAGAGAGAGAGAGAGAGAGAGAGAGCCAACAAGAGGCATCATTTTCTATTTTAATGGCACCATTAACACGTGCCTTAGTTTTCCATCTTTACGCTCTTGGGAGAGAAGGGTATAAAGGAAGAGAGAGAGAGATCGTGTTAGGTACCTGATCTATTATATTAGCATAAAATAAAAATAATGTAGAGAATAATAGTGGAATAGCAATAGAAAATGGGAATACTGCAGAGAATAATAGCGCAACAACAAATTATATGGAACCACAACACCAAAATAATAATTTTATTGATAGCAAACGATGTTCACTTGCCTCTTTGAGGGGGGAACCTCTAACAGAACAAATCTCTATTACAATAATTCTCAAGACACAACTTCTCATGCCATTGAATCCTATTTATACTAAATCTATCTACCACAAGAACAATCTAGAGGAAGATCTTATAGAAGCAGAAGCTTCTATTAGGTCTTCTTACATTTAACTTATTCTTCCTTATTACTAAGCCTTATTAATATTGGCTTTTATTACATGGAAAATATATTATTCTACCTACATGAGGAGTTAGGGAGGTTAGGTCCCTAACATGACCTCCCCCTTAAAAAGACTCTTGTCCTCAAGGATTGAGATGAGGAAACGGATGTAGAATGGTAGTTGGCTCCCATGTGGCATCTGCTAGAGTTGTATCTTTCCATTGTACTAACACTTCCTTTATGGTGCATTGATTGAGACGATGCTCACACTGGTCAAAGACTACTTTTGGCTATAACTGGATGGAGCCTTCTTCATCCAACTTAGGGAGACTGGTTTGAGTTTGGAACTTAGTTCCAATCACCTTCTTTAAGCATGAAACATGAAAAACAAGATAGAGCTTAGAATGACTTGGCAAAGCTAATTGGTAGGCAAACAGTCCCACTCAGTTGAGAACTTTATAAGGGCCATAAAATTTAGGCGCAAGTTTCTGACAATGTTCAACCTTGAGTGAAGCTTTCTTATAAGGTTACAGTCAAAGAAAAACCTAGTCTCCTTCAACAAATTGACGTTCAGAACGACCTTGATCTGCTTGTTGCTTCATGCGATTCTGAGCCATGACCAAATTCTCTTTGAGGGAATGGAGAATATCCTCTTGAGCTGTAAGAGTTTAGTCAAATTCCTAAACCTTCGAGACTCCTCGCATGTATGAGAGAACTAAAGGTGGCTTTTGTCCATATACCGCTTCAAAAGGAGTCATGTGAGTAGTTGTATGGTAAGATGTGTTGTGGAAACATTCAACTAGTGGTAACCATTGTGCCCACTGATTTTGCCTCTCAGATGAAAAAAACCTCAAATATGTTTCCAAACACTTGTTGACAACTTTAGTTTTTCCATCGATCTAAGGATGATAGGTTGTGGTGAGATGCAATTGGGTTCCCTGTAACCTGAACAATTCTTGCCAAAAATTGTTGGTGAAAGTGGGATCTTTGTCAGAGACAATAGAATGAGGTATACCATGAAGCTTGAAGATATAATCCATGAAAAGTTCAGCCACGATGGATGTTGTAAATGGGTGTTGAAGAGCACATAAATGAGCATATTTGGAAAGACGATCAACTACCACCATGATGACTGACTTATTAGTCAATTTAGGTAAGACAACAATGAAATCCATATAGATATCCCTCCAAATAGCAGGTGGAATCATAAGTGGTTGTAGTGTGCCAAGGGATTTGACCGTTTCTCCCTTGTTGTGTTGATATACATCACATTCTGCCATAAAGGTATGGACATCCTGTTTCATACCATCCCAGAAAAGGAACGTTTGACCCTGTTATAGGTTTTGGTAAACCATGAGTGCCCAGCTGTGGGTGAAACATGTAGCTCAGAAAGAAACATGGATTTAAGTTGTGGCTGTTTACTTAAATACATATGGCCTTTGTAGTGAAGCTCATCATTGTGCCAAGAGTAACCTGGGGAAACTGGAGAATTGTCTTGCAATTGTTGGATCAGACATGGAATTTTGGGATCTTGCAACCATTCTTGGAAAACAACTTAGAGCCAATCAGGTACAATGAAGGAGAGGGAAAAGAGGGACCCTTCATCTCCATATTTTGTTGAAAGAGAATTAGCAACCACATTGTCTTTGCCTTTCTTGTAAATGATCTCATAATCATATCCAAATAGCTTAGTCACCCATTTTTGTTGCTCCAAGGATGAAATACATTGCTCTAAAAAAATACTTGAGGCTCTAATGATCTATCTTAATTTGGAAGCATTGCCCCAATAGATAAGGGCTCCAAAAATCCATGACATGAAAAATATCCAACATTTCCTTTTCATATATTGATTGTTCCAAATGTTGCTCTGACAGTTGTTTGCTGGTAAAGGCCAAAGGCCAACCATATTGCATAAAGACTATGTCAATTCCTCTCCCTAAAGAATCACATTCCAGGACAAAGGTCTTTGTGAAGTCGGGAAGGGCTAGGAAATCAGTGGTGCACATAGCCTCCTTCTTAACAAACTTGCGATAATAACCCGTTAAACCCATAAAACCATGTAATTTTTTGAGAGTCTTGGAGCAAGGCCAATCTTGCATAGCTTCAATTTTCTTAGGATCCACCCTGACACCATCTTTGCTAACAATATGACCCAAGTACTCCACTTCCGAGGCTCCAAAAGCACATTTAGATTGTTTGAGGAACAATTGGTGTTAAGAGAGTAGATGAATAACTTGATCCACATGAGCAAGATGGGATGTCCATGTTTTACTATAGATGAGTATATCATCAAAGAAACTAAGACAAAATGATGGAGAAAAGGATGGAAGACATGATTTATGAGGCTTTGGAAGGTGGAAGGAGCATTACACAAGCCAAGTGGCATGACCAATAACTCATAGTGGCCCTCATGAGTTTGAAATGCAGTCTTAGGAATGTAGACCTCTTTCATACGCAACTCGTGGTAGCCAGAACAAATATCAATTTTATTAAAGTACCGGGCACCACTTAAATCATCCAAGAGATCATCAATGACATGAATGGGGGATTTTTCTTTGATGATGATTTTTTTGAGGGCATGAAAGTCAGGACACATGCACCAAGAGCCTTCTTTCTTAAGTACCATGACCATAGGAGAAGAATAGGGGCTAGTACTAGGACATATAACACTGGTGGCGAGCAATTCTTGAAATTTTTTCTCAATTTAATTTTTCTGGTTAAAGGGATGATGATAGGGATGAACATTGGGAGGAAGGATTCCGTGGACGAAGGGAATGGAATGATAATGAACACCACGGGAAGGGGGAAGTCTCTGGGGAGTGGAAAAAAGATCTTGATGTTTGGAGAGTATGGATTGGAGGTCAAGATGCACAGAGGGTGTCTTAGTGGCTTGAATGGAATGGAGTTGTGAAATAATTTTATAATGAACTTTTTTTAGGAGATTTTTCATGCGCTGGGAACTGATGATATTAGGGGAACCCACTGTGATGCCTTGGAACTAATATTGTTGGCCCTCTTGGTTGAATTGCATGGTTAGTTCCTTAAAATCCGCGAGGATGGGGCCAAGAGTTATTAACCATTCAACACCGAGCACAATGTCACAACCACCCATGTCTATAGCGAACATATGAGATTTCATGTTTTACTGACCAATTTGGATACACATATTTTCACAACGCCCCCCAAATTTTATGGAACCTCCATTGGAAATCATGATTTGAAAGTTGTTGATTGCACAAATATAACAATTAGTTTCTTGGGAAATGCAGCAATGAATAAAATTATGGGCGTTTCCACTGTCAATGAGGATAATGACCTTTCGATGCTTAATGTGACCAATTAGCTTGAGGGTTTGGGGAGAAAAGAAGCCAGTGAGATCATTCAGGGAAATGACCAACTCGATTTCTGGAGGGTCCGAGGCTGGAGTAAGGTTAGTGGGTTCAGGGGACTCGGCCACAGGGGGAGCCTTGACCTCTTCTTCAGAAACATCCTCAAAGATGACCATAAAAATATTTTGTTCCTTACACTTGTGCCTAGGAAAATATTTTTCATCACAATTATAACAAAGGCCCTTGAGTTGGCTTTCAAGCATTTCTTACCGGGTCAATTTCTAGATCTTCAGTGGAGTGGAAGGAGGGGCAAGAGTGATGGGTTTAGGGCAGGGAATAAAGGAGGGCTTTATGGTTTGAGAAGAGACAACCTTTTGGGATTCCTTATCTCTTTTAGTATCTTCCACCCAACTCTAGGGGCGAGCCATGAGAACGTGGGCATGAATCTCATCCTTGAGGCCACTTATAAAGCATTCTCGAAAAAAAGCATTAGAAATGCCCTCCGTGCGGAAAGCCAAGTGCTTGAAAGAGGCTATAAAGTCTTCCATGGTTCCATATTGTTTCAACTTGGTCAAATGGCCTAAATGGTGGGTGTCAGTGTAATTTTTGTTTAAGCCACATACCCTTGGCGGGGATTTTTTTTCCATTGCCACCATTGCCAAAGTTCTTGATATATATGGAGAACACCATACCATAGTTTTTCCAACTCATCAGTAATGTCGTACAAAGAGAAATAATGTTCCATTTGAGTTAGCCAACCAGTGGGATCTAAGCCATGGAATTTGTTCACATCCACTCAAGGAAGGCGTAGGTCACATTGAAAGTGATGGGACTAAAAGGTCTAGAAATTGGAGGAAGTCTCACCTTCAGGGTGCAAAGGTTGGTCAGATGAGGTAAGGTCTCCAATAATATTCATCTTGGTGCAAATCTGGGCAGTGAAGGATGTAAGATGGGTAGAGAGGTCATGTTTCAGGGTTTCCATTTTTGTGTCTATTGCAGAATGCATTTTGGAATTGATGGTGGTAGTATTTTCACCGAGTTTCCACACTTCCTTTTGGGCCTGTGTGAAATCAGATGACAAGGTATTGAGGTGGGATTCAAGTCTTGGCTACGGGTGCGAGCCATGATGAAAAGGAAGTACCAAAAAGGGGTGGGTGGGAACACACAAAAACCAGGTTACAGATGAAGGGTATCATGATTATTAGGGAGAAGAGGGGAATCCAATGGGATAGATCCTAAATAAGGGGGTCAGGACCATGGAAGAAAAAAAGTTGAAAAATGAAAGGTATCACTGCGATCAGGATGAAAAGAGGAGTCTAATGGGATAGGTCTCAAATAAGGGTGCAGGCAGGTCCCAAACTTTTTTTTTTAACTAATGTGGAGTTATACTATGAAATGAATAATACTGAAGTGAAGAAATGCCCAAATTCTTAACATGAATAAATATGGAGTAATTTTGCAACCCTAATGCAAACAACAAGGTTGCACGGAAATATGTTTTGTCAGTTCCTTTTATTTTATGTTCCCAAAGGTTAGGGTTTGCAGGGTGCCTACAAAAAAGGGTTTTCCTTGTGTTATAATTCTTTGATATATGTGTGGGGTCGAAAAGTAGTACTCGACCCAATATCTCAGGGAACCAACTAAGGAGGATAGACCGTACCCTTGAATGTACTACCCGATTACCCAAGTACTAGAGAGTATCTTCCTGAGTGATGTTCTTGGTGGCACTATAACATTCATGTGACTGATCGGTTTATCTACGAAGGGCTTCAAGATATCTAGGCCAGTCTATATACAAGTGCAGTATGATGTGATACCACTTGAAGGGGTACCAACAGGGGTTACAAGGGTGCCCAACAATGTGCTCTTAAGTACCCCTTGTAGTTCCTGCATGTATGCTTCCTCGATCGTGGATTTATGCGTTGAATGATAGATCTCTGTAGCTTTAAGACGCCATAATATGTCTCTACCCTGAAAAATAATTTACGCATAGTTTCTGCCAAGAATAGTGCTCTGATACCATTTTTTAAGTACTGGATCTATTATATTAGCATAAAAGAGAAATACTGTAGAGAATAATAGTGGAATAGCAACAAAAGACATAATTACTGCAGAGAATAACAGTGAAATAAAAAATTATATGGAACCACAACATAAAAATAATACCTTTATTGATATGAAACAATGTTCACTTGCCTCTTCGAGGGGGAAACCTCTAGTAGAGCAGAGCTCTATTACAATAATTCTCAAGACAAAACTTCTCATGCTCTTGACTCCTATTTATACTAAATCTATCTACCACAAGAATAATCTAGAGGAAGATATTCTAGAAGCAAAATCTTCTATTAGGTATTCTTACAATTGACTTATTATTCCTTATTACTAGGCCTTATTAATATTGGCCTTTATTGCATGGAAAATATATTATTCTACTTGCATGAGGAGTTAGGAAGGTTAGGTCCCTAATAAACAGTGTGTGAGAGTGTGAGAGGGAGAGAGGGAGAGAGAGAGGGACACTCTCTCCCCCTCTCTCTCTACCCCCCATATTTGTATTCCTCTTTCTCTCTCTCACGCTATCACACACTCTAGAAAGTTTGGCACATGGGAAGAAAAGACATGAACTGGACCTATACATGCTAAGGCATGACAAGACCTAGACCTAGACCTAGACAATGACCTAGACCTAGACCTAGACCTAGATCTAGACCTAGAACATGACCTAGATCTAGACCTTGACCGTGACCTAGACCATGACCTAGACCACTGCAAAGGGGGTACCTGAATGGAATGAATAGCCATATATCATAGACAAGTTGGTACTTGAATGGAATGGATAGCCATATATCATAACTGAGTTGGTACTTGAATGGAATGGATAGCCATATATCATAGCTGAGTTGGTACTAGAATGGAATGGATATGATGCATATTTACAAATGGAATGAAATGAAATACAAATGTATAACAAAGACATACATAGAGATACAATAAAACTTGACTTCTATTAATAGAGAGAATATGTTGAAACTGTAAAAATGCATACTGAAACGAACTTTCTTGAATGGTGGTAGCTTATCTCTGAGAAGAGATGTGACGGCTACACGAATTTGTAAAAACATGAGTAAAATGAGGCTCCAAAGGAATTTTTAACGTAAAACATAAATGAAAAAACCATAAACATCCAAAACCCTAACCCCAGGAGATGAAACGCTAAAAGGTTTGTGGGCCCCGATGGGGGTAGTTGATACATCAACTTCCCGAGGGCATAAATGTTGCATACGATCTCCGTTTGGGGCGCTTGATACACCGTTGGAAATATATGACCGAGGATTACATATTCAATTCATCCTAGCATCTTCCATTCATTATTCTTTAAGCACTGTTGATCCAAAAAAACATCGTTTAGGGCCTCAAAACGACCCCGGAAGTTTGGGACCCAAAAAACTGTAAAAAAACTGCTAAAATGGAAAATTGTTCTTTGAACTAGTGGAATAGGTGGGTGGCCACTGATATCCACCTATATCATTCATTTCCCCTTAGGAATCAATGGTCTCCATTGCGTTGAGCGCCCCCATCATATGGGGAAAATTCTGCTGAACTTGGCCCCGAGTGAGCCACTTTCCTTGGTGCAGGAGCTTCCCTGCTTTGACAACCCGATAAAGCTGGATCATCTATTGTTGAGTGCCATTAACATAAGTGTCCCTGATCTAATCAATGACTTCTTGTTCCATGAATTCAAGATTGTTATACACCAAAATTTTACACTTGAGTATCGCACTCTAAGTGTCACAAGTGTCGCAAAGTGACATATGCACTTTATTAAGTGTCACATGCACTGTCACAAGTGTCGTACGCACCTTACCTAGTGTCGCATTCACTTTTCCAAGTGTTGCAACACCTTGACACCATGAAATAATGCTTGTCACAATCCCCAGTCAATGTGGAGGAGAAATATATCATATGAAGGTCAAAATACTATGTGCACATGAATTATTCATTATTATTCATAAAAAAAAAAATTAATTTAGCGTGAAAATCCACCTCACATTTAGTTTCCTAATGTCAAGGAGAATTTGATAATATCATGGATGGTTGAGACATTTTCTCAAACCAAAGTCCTAATTTGGTGGATCTTGAGAAATATTTCCTCCCTAAAATCCTTGAGAGATATTTTCTTCCTAAAATCCTTGAGAGAGATTTTCTCCCTAAAAATCTTGGAGATCCCAATTTAGTGGATCTAGTGAGTGATCTTCTCCATGGTGGTTAATCCTCAAAATCCTATATAATGAGGGCTTTCCATGGTGAAAGGGGGAGAAATTGAGGTATCAAACCTTTGATTATGGAGGAAGCATCAACATTTTGATTTCAAGATTAATGCAAGGGCTAGACGATGAGAGCTTATAGAAGTGATTGCATCGTCAATCATGCTTTGTAAGTGTCTTCTTTGGCTTTCCAATTAATATAAACTTGGCCTATGCCCTTAAAGTTCATGTCTTCTACATTTGCTTGTCTACTATTTCTCTAGTCTTCATAGATAGACTTGTATTATCTAATCAAGTAGAGTAGGGGATAGTTGTTTCCTTTTGTTGTCCATTGTAGATCTCAGCTTGCGCTGGGGAGTTTGAGGATCAATCTCATGGATTGGAAATAATGAGGACAAATGTCGAAACAGGTGCATCATATCCTTTCTCGCCTTCTCGATTTGATTGTTTTAGATGAGTTTAAAGGGATGTTAGTGTCCAATTGTACTCTTTCTGTCTTGGTATAGGGGTCTAGAAATACAAAGGAAGTTTCACCTATCCACAGGGGAAACATTATGTAACTAAAAACTGGCAACTCCACTGAGGAGGGACTTTGACTAGTTTTTTCTCCTTTTCATCTTGAATCCTTTGCTTGTGATTAGATATTTATTGTTTGATGCTTCTTTCTAATGTATTTCCCCTTCCCTCTTCCTCATTGAAGAGTTTACAGAGCCATTAACTTAAAAACATAAAATAATTATTTTCACTTTTCTTTTTTTTATAAACTATACACAAGTAATATATTAAATATTTCATAATTTCTTTATCTTTTAATTTTGAATTATATACAACTATTACATTAAAACATTTTGAATTTAATTTATAACTTTCCATGTATACAAAATCTTTTATTTAAAAATAAAATAAGAATTTTAATAATTTTTAATTTATAAATTCTTTATATCAAAATATCAAAATTATTTACCATTAAAATTGGTTCCTGGAGATTTTTTATTTGAAGTTTAATAATTTTTCATTTATAAATTCTTTATATCAAAATTATTTACCACTCAAACTGGTTCCTAATTATTTTTATTTAGATATTCATATTAGATTCCAAGAGTACCCAATATGAATATTAAAAAAGATAGTAACATCCATTTCGATTTAGAGAGTATTAACACAACCACATGAATATAATTAATATATATTAATCAATACTATTAAAATATCAAAGACCGTGGGAAGTGAGATTTGATATACATCGCTCCATATACATCGTTGTTCGTCCCCCAATAACTGCACGTTCTCCTCTGATACATTACGTTTCATAGAATAGGATTTTGGGTTGCTCGTCCGTCCATTTCAATCCTTTTCATTTGCACATTATTTTATTTTTTATTTTATCCTTTTTTCAACCCTTACTCTCCCACGTCCTATATTATTAGGATATTATTAGGAGAACATGCGTTAGAATAATTGCACGTTCTCTAGTCATACATTGCGTTTCATAAATAGGGTTGCGCGTCCGTTGACTTCAATAATTTTTAAACAATACGTTCTCAACTTGCACATTACGTTGCCTTTAGTAAAATATGTTTTGGGTTGCTTGTCCAGCGTCTATTTTAGTCGAAGTTCTTATCACTCCAGCAAATAGTTTAAAATGGTTTTTTTAATTGTTTTTAAATGAAGTTTTATATTTATATTTTTTATTATTTAAATATTATGTACTATATGTATATGTATTTTAATTTACTAATGAAAATTAATAAAAATAAACATTACAAAACTTGTTGCTATTAATAATGTCAGGAATATAAATATGTTCAATGAATCATACTTTTATTATAACAATAATTTAACTTGTTACTATTAACAATAATGTGAGGAATATAAATATGTTTAATGAATTATACTTTTATTAAAACAACCATTTTTAATATTTTGTAAAAGTATTAACCATGTTAGCAATATAAATATATTAAATGAATCATAATTTTATCATAACAACAATTTTTTAATATTTTGTAAAGGTAGCTTAGCTTAGTTTATTCAAGTTATCTAATTTTTTATTTTATCTTTTTCTCAACCCTTACTCTCCTACGTCCTATATTATTGGGAAAACATGCACATGCGTTCCAATAATTGAATGAGTCATACTTTTAATATAACAACAATTTTTTAATACCGTTGTAATATAAAGGTAGCCTAGCCTAGGCACGTTATCTAATTTTTTATTTTATTTATTTTTCAACCCTTACTCTCCTACGTCCTATATTATTCGGAGAACATGCGTTCCAATAATTGCACGTTCTCTACTCATACATTAAGTTTCATAAATAGGATTTTGGGTTGTGCGTCCGTTGACTTCAATATTTTTCAATCAATATTCTTATGTCAATCTCATAAAAAAATGCATGTCTCGACTCTCCGCGTTAGGTTTTTCCTAGTTCCATGGATGGATGGGTTCCTATAGGTTTTCAACTTTTTTTTTTTTCCACGAGAAAAATACTTTTTATATTCAAAAGGATATAAAAATTTACAAAGATCGAATTTTCGGAAGGCAACTCTCCTAGGAAGAAACGCTTAAAGCTTGGATCTATCATGACTGTCAAGACTTTCAACTCAAATTCTCATCTATGATTGGCTTCCGTTCAATGATTTTCAGACTAAAACTGTAAATGAGAATCAAAGCTTTATCTTGTTGGCTAGTCCTTCATTGCCATCCTCCCATATTGTAAAGCAGATATGGCCCGATGGAAGTTGCAATGCTTTTTTGAAAGGGTATCCGCCTCGCTGTTTTCCTCTTGGAAAATGTGATGGAAAGAGAGTTTTCTAAACAACAATGCAACTTCTTTGGTTCTCTCTTTCCAGCATCCAAGGACTGCTACCTAGAAGTCAACAAGACCATTCAACCAGTCGATAGTAAGTTTAGAGTCTCCAAGCAGTATCAACTCTTCGGTGTATCGGCTTGCCAGGACGAGAGATGCCCATGCACCTAAAAGTTCTTCCTTCATGTTTGTTCTCAACTTGCACATTACATTGCCTTTAATAAAATATGTTTTGGGTTGCTTCTCTAGCTCCGGTTTTAGTCAATAGCCAGGGTATAAATTTGACGGGGAATCTTATCCCTCGGATCAATTTTTTTTTATGGTGGTTTTTATTTTAAAACTGTTTTTTAATGAAGTTTTATATTTATGTTTGCCATCATTTAAATATTATATATTATAAGTGTTTTTGTTTATAATTAATAAAAATAAATATTAATTGTTATTAATAATGTTAGGAACATAAATATGTTTAGAGAGTCATTCTTTTATTATAACAATAATTTTATATGTATATGTCTAACTATATAAAGGTATTCTACCCTAGCCAATATTCACAATAATCAGGAATGGGACACGGTGATTAGATTTCAAATCATCAAGTAGTAGCACAAGCTATCTACTATCTTTACCATTAATTTTTTTATTTATTTGTGGTGAATCTCCCAAAATAGGCCATATGCTTCTAGAGAGATTCCATTTAAAACCTTCAACAATTATGACAAGTGCTCTTATCTTACTCCTTAATGATGACTTGTTTTATCTTTAGGATTCAATATCCTCTACTACCAACACTAAAGAAACTACATAAAAGCTCTCAAAATCAAACAATAAATCTCTATTTCACCTAGACAAAGACTTCTATTATTCCTATTGAATAACAAAAAGACCCTTCAATACTCTTTCCCCAAATATTGGTATTTTATAGAGCAACCAATCGCCCATACCTGTGGGCGTGCCACGTGAATCTCAACCTTGAGGCCTCAACTTCATGGTTCAACATGCACAATATTTGATTTCAATTTGCATGATGTGATTCTCAACGTGTAAGCTTTAGGCTTCAACGTGCATGATGAATGATTGCAATTTGCATGATGCTAGTTGGAATGGAGATGAGTTTTTTCTAACAAGTCCAAAGACCCATTGTGCTCACAATTGTGCATATCTCGCAATCTCATCTCAAGATCTCATGAGCACATTGTGGGGACACTCTATGCTTATCTCATAACCTCATCTCGAAGAATCAGATTGCTTATCTCATAGCCTCATCTCAAAGAATCAGATTGCTTATCTCATAGCCTCATCTTGAAGAATCAGAGTGCTTATCTCATAGCCTCATCTCGAAGAATCAGAGTCTTGGCATCGGATTGTTGACTTGTTTTATTTTTTATTACTTATCTCAAAGTCTCATCTTGGAGAATCGGAGTCTGAACCAATAGGATTTTTTTATTTTTTACACCAGTTCTATTTGAAAATTGTTTTTAAAGTTTTGCACTCATCTTATTTAGAAATGTTTACAATTTCGTATATGAGATCTTAAAGTCATATATAATTTTTTAAGTCATATATACTGTATAAGACACACAAGCCATATATAATTTTTTAAGTCATATATAATGTATAAAACATACACATGGGGATACATGTAAATTTTTAACCCACATGTCAATTTGATGACTTTAAAAATTAAGTAAATATCATCATTGGCATGTAAATTTTAAAGTTGCCAATATATATGACAATTAAATAAACCAAAAACAAACAAATACCCATCAAATTTAACTAGTAGACACCATATTTAATCAAATATATTGTTTTTATTAAAATACAATTTTGTGTTGGTTTTAACCCCAATCTTTTTTCATCACCACATTCTTCACTTATACATTACATTACCTTCAACAAAATACGAACTTGGGTTGCGCATCCACTCAAGTATTTTTCATGAATTAAAAGAGAGTCGAGGGACCTGCTACAAGCAATAATGGTGGAAAGGGAAAAACCTACTACTATTTACGATGGAGGTTTCTATCTCTGGAGGTCAGAGCATACTAATTTGTTCTTAGAATTTGAGAGAGGGTCTTTAGTCGTCTCCAGTATTTTCCCTTGGTAGTTTCATCATTTTTAGCAATTGGTTTAGCTAAGAGCGTGTATTATTCCTTGTAGTTTAAGGTTGATGGCTTTCAGTTCTTTAGGGGTTAGTCTCAGTAGGGGTTTAATAACACAGTTACAGGTCCCATCAAGCAGTAAAGGAGTTATGGTTTATATGTTTTCCATGCCTCTCGTTATTAGAGTCAATTGTTTAGGTGGCAGTGGAGTTATCAGGTGTCAAGTCGAAGGATGAGGTTTTATTTTCATTTATTTACTTCAAAGGTTGGGTCAGACATTAGGTGATTGAGCTTTTTAGTGGAGGTTTAGGTGGTGTGTCCTATTATTTTTTGGAAGCTTCCGGATGGAAGCTGAGGTCAGTGCACTAATGGGTGCAGTTAACGAGGCTCTATGGAATAGAGCCAGTATTTTTGCCTCGACAGACGCATTATGTTCTGGTACATGTCCTATCAACTCAAAGATGGAAGAATCGACACTTTTAACGAAAAATCCTTTGGGTGTAAGAGATGAGGTTAACTGTGTTTATCCCTCCACTTCAATTTTCCTTCCTGGTGTTTCTACCAAAAACCAGAGAGCAGGTAAGTTTCCAACAGTGACAGGACTAGATGGTTTAGGGAGGAATACTTGTTGTTTAAACTTGGAACGGAAGGAGTATAGGGCGAAGGGTGGAAATAGAGCTAGAAGAAATCTGTGGAACTAAAACAAGTCAAAGCGAAAGATGGTTATGGGTTCAGACATAGGCTTAGAGGAAACCTACAGTTTAGCCTTGTGTGCACTGGTGGGAAGGCTTTCCTACCACACTTTGTGCAAGAAATCATTACCAGCGTGGGTGTTGACTACTTGGACTCCTCTGTTAGGCTACACTCCTGAAGTTATTTTTCTGCCAAAGGGGTGGTTCGAGTTCCGGTTCAATTCACCTGAAGATACCCTGTTGGTATTGGATAAGCTCTGGGTCATTGATGGAAGTAACTTGATGATTAAGCGTTGGAGGGTCTCATTCGATCCAGCCACATAATATTTCATCTTCGACATTTTTGGGTACTATTACCTGGACTTCTGCTACAGTTGTGGAACACAAAGGCTATGGAAGCCATAGGTAACAAGCTCAGACAATTTATCAAAGTCGACGAATTGTCTTTAAAAGCTCCAGACAAAAGAGTGGGTAAAATCTTAGTGGAGCTTGACTTACATTCAAATTTGTTAGAAACTTTAGAGATTGTCTGGAGGGGTCAAACGGTGAGCCAAAGACTGGACTACCTTGACATTCCATTTAGATGCAGTCTTTACCGTAGGACAAGTCACTTGAGAAGGGAATGCAAAGGCCCAATGGAGGAAGAGGAGTCTGAAGACTCTGTGCTCAGAAAAGCGACTCGAGAAGAATCTCTAGAGGTTGATTTTTTTGAGCTTGGCACACTACACACAGTACAGGAGGAAGATAGATCGGTGGAGTCATTAGACTCTTTTACGAGTAAGTTAAAAAAGTTTTTCCCTTCCCTTTTTTTTTCATTGTCTGTGTGGGAGCGCAATATCCTGGACTCCTTTGATGTGTTGGAAAAGGTAGTCACTAAGGTTCCTCCTAGCGATATCTT